>JANTCA010003822.1:0-16962 GCA_024741275.1 Chironex yamaguchii | reverse complement strand
CAGTCCTTAGAATATTGTACAGTCCTTAGAATATTGTACAGTCCTTAGAATATTGTACAGTCCTTAGAATATTGTACAGTCCTTAGAATATTGTACTATAGTTGAGGACTTTAATAAGTAACTACGTATGTAACTATGTGCATCAAATTCTTCGTTATTCGTTCTTCTGCTTGTTTTATCTTTTCCATTTGTTTTGCTTTGTAGGATTAAGCAGCTTAGTAGGATTAAGCAGCTTTGTAGGATTAGAAGTAAAGTGTCTGTCTTTCCCTCTTGTTGACGATACGTGCGCAGTTTTAACTTTTAACCCCCCAAAGTAGGCCGTTTTACCTCTCGAACTTGAATAATCTGGTTGTTTCTGTTGTCTTCAGACCAGCGAATTCTCGAGCCATCCCTCGCAATTTGTGACTCTTCTTCTTTCCCTAGCGTTCAGCTGTCACATGCGTACAAAACCACTGTCCACGTCGGCACTTTTGCTAAAACAACGGACCGTTAACCGGATTTGGTTAACCTATTTTTAAAGTGAAATAAGACTTTGTACTTAGCTACTAAATATTTTTTTCGTAGGAATTCCGAGCTGCGATTTGTGTTAGCGCCCGGGCCTAGTTACATCGCAGAGACTTTTATCTCCAAGCAGCACGAATCAGCTTACTGTGAAGTATGTCCAGAGGCTGCTGTTGTCATGGATTATACTTCGACATTAATTCAAAAATTTGGTGGTGCCGCTTTAATGATTGATTATGGAGAACAGGGGAGCAATCGGTTGTCACTTAGGGTACGTTGATAGTAAGTTTTTCTTGATCAACAGCTCCTTTTACCTGATAGGAAAAACTTAATATCATCTTAGTAAAAACTGGACGAGACTTTTATGGTCACCCACAACGACTTCTGACTAGCGAGGGATTTTGTGTTTGGTAGCTACGCTTGTTGTGAATATGGCTGTTGTGGATTGGCTATGTTAATCATTAATTTAGCTGGTTTTCAAATGTAATTCCACTATATGGACTTACTTACAATTAAATGCCCCTGTGGGTATATAAATAGATTCTTACAAGCTAACTGCTCCTATTCTGTCCGGTAAGCAATCTTTGATACGATAGCATTTAATTTGGTTATTGTGTGAATGGTAAATTTTCAACTGCCTTTCCTAAAAAGCTTTTTTGATCTGCTTTCATTGTTTTCTGTTTCTATATCCAATATTAAATGTTTAGAAACATCTACTATGCTAACATTCTGAGTATGAGGTCACATTCTAGTTTACAATAACCTCACAAAATAGCCCCTTATTTGTATGGGCTTGTGGCTAGAAATCCCTGAAACCAGTTAAAAAGCGTTTGGGGGAGGGACTGTTCCCTGTCCATTGATTATTCATTGAGATCAAAGTAAATTTATGAAATCTATCCGCGCACTTCAAGGGCTTCAAGAACCACAAGTTGCAAGATGATGTCTTAAAAAAGCCTGGAACGATGGATATAACTGCCAATGTAGACTTCGATCTTCTAAGAAAGGCGACGAAAAATAGAGGTATAGAGGATACAATCTTTTATAATTGTGTAATATTATAATTTAATAATTTTATAATAGTAAACGTATTACATACAAAAGTAGCTGACTTGCACCTACTTTACTGCTCTACTTCCTAGAAGTGTTTTTACTATTGCTAATTGGAACACAGCAGAGTAACTATTATTTGAGTCTGTAAAGGCTAACTAAATACTGAATTATATTTGTTCACGATTAACAGTAGACAATGGTATATGTAACATGTGCCACTTATTCTCAGTGATGATCTCAGTAAGCATCAGACCTATGATTATTGGAATAGTATGAAGCCTAGCTTCTCCAATAAAAATTATATTCGTTTTAAGTAAGTTTATTAGCTATATTTATTTGCATCATATGCATCATAGAACTCATTTTGTTATTATTTTGCACAAAAATTAGAGATAAATGTGTTCACGGCCGAACACAGGATATTTTCGGGGGCAGGGGGAGGAATTCAGGTAAAAAAATTTATGTCCCTACCGATTATGTTACCAGAAAACACCCATTTATACATTAAAATAATTGATATCACATGAACTACACTGTTGATAAAACAACATGAAATTTGACGTATTACAGAAACCGTACAAACCTAAACTGCCCCCAGCTATGAAAGACATTGTTTATGTGTCTCGTTTTTTATTTGTCAACGGTTTATTGATCATTTCCGTGATGTTTTGTTTAATCTGAAGTATATTTAGTTGACAAAAATTCTATGTAACCACGCCAATGTTTGGAATTTTATCTCCTTTCGTTGCGTTTTAGTGAGAACGTTTGGGCCTATAGCTCAAGGTAACTTTCTAGAGAACATGGGAATGCTGACAAGGCTTAGGGTAAGATAACGAAATTATACAGCTCCTGATATTTTGTATAACTTCCAGTTATTTGTTACAAGTAACCGAGCAGAGTCCCTTTCCCGTGTCGTTAGGTCTCTGTCGTTAATAGCAATATTGTTCGTGTTCTTTACAACATACGATGTAATATTTTAAGGACACACGAGATGAAAGGATATTGTACTTTATTTAATAACTCTTTAATCGGTTGGGTTTGTTACATTTTAGATTTTAAAGACGAAAGCTGGCCTGATACAAAAAACTGGCCTTGATAATGCTTATAATTATTTGGTAAGCCCAGAGCATATGGGAGAGAAGTTTAAAGTATTTGCTGCTATAAATAAAACGGAAACAGTGCCGGCTGGATTTGAGCCACCCCAGTTCTGATTATTCGGTGTACATTGTATGGAGAGTGAAAAGTGAAGCACGAAGTTAAATTACACTTGTAAACACTTAAAAAAGGATCCTAGTGTGAATTTTTAACTTAAAGAGATGCTTACTTTTTTGTCTTTTCAATGGATGGCATACCAGTGGATCGATAGATATGGATACACCACAGCGCCCATAACATAGCGTCTTCACTGCACAAAGCCCGTGTATATATGAATCCAAAATGTGAATGTATCCTGATAGAAAGGTTGCGATCATCAGAATTTTTGGTGCATAATTAACTTATATCGGCCCTCAGTTTGACCTCTTCTCGCCTGAGTTCAAGCCTTCGTTAGAAAATTTACAAATATGCTGGTTTTTCCGCTTCATCGTAATTTCCGTTTTCGTAAAACTACCGGATTTGTAAGATCTTTTGTAATCGTCGGAAAATATTCCTGAAATACAAAGTTTCGCATGTCGTTTTTTTGGGGTCTTTTTGTTGATCGCTTCATGTTTTATGTTTAGTATGATTTTTTCTGTTTCCAGCACGTAATTTAATACCGATATGTAATGTAAGTATAGTATTCCTTAACGTAGGTGAAACGATCATATGTGCTGTTCTCCACGTTCACCGGATAGAACGTTGCTGGTTCTAATATTAATGCAAATACTCGTTATTTTTCACTTGAAACCTCGTACTATATAGCCCTTTTATTTCCTTGGATGTTAAAATAATAGATTTTGTATGGTATACCCGCTTTAAAATAAAAGAAATTGTCGGATAAGATGTTCTTCATGTAGTCCAAATAGAAAATTGATGTTTCTAATCGTTACACAAACATTCATTATCTTTGACTCAAAAGCACGTACTATACTCTTCCAGTTTGCAAAGGGTATTTTGTTTATTGATAAAAGCGGATGTTGCATGGAGTAAGCACTTTAATGTAACAGAAATGATCATATGCTATGTTCAGCATGTAATCCGAATAGAAAATTTACAATTCCAGTAGCAAAACAAATATTACCTTTACCTCAAAAGTACGGACTATAGTCTTGCTATTTTCACAGGATATCTTAAATATAAATGATAATGTAAAGAAAATGATCATATGCTGTGTTCTACATGTAATCCGAATAGCAAATTGACGATTCTAATAGCAACACAAACATTCATTATCTTCGGCTCAAAAGTACGAACTATACTCTTGCTATTTTCAAAGGATATCGTCTCTATTAATAGAAAGAGATTTTGCATGGAATAAGCACTTTAATGTAAAGAAAGTGATCATATGCTATTTTCTGCATCTAATCCGAATAGCAAATAGACGATTCTAAAAGCAACACAAACATTCACTATCTTTGGCTCAAAAGTACGAACTATACTTTTGCTATGCTCAAAGGATATCTTCTTTATTATTAATAAAATGGAGTTTGCATGGAATAAGCGCTTTTAATGTAAAGAAGAGGATCATATGCTATGTCCTGCATGTAATCCGAATAGAAAACTGATTACGTCCTGTGGCATTGCTATTTTCAGAGGATATCTCAGATATTAATAGAATGTAATTAGTGTGGAATAAGTGCCTCAATGTAAGGGAAATGGTCACATCCATAATCCGATGTAATCCGATTAGAAAATTGACGAATATAATATCAAGACAAATACGTATTATTTTTCACTCAAAAGCACTTACTATAGTGTTGCTATTTTCAGATACTACTAAAAATGGATTTTAATATGGAATAAGCGCCCGAGCTAAGACTTGGGAAATACTAGGGTGCCCGAGCAACATATTTTGTAGTGTTTCAGTTAAGAGAAGTTTTTACATATGTGACCTTAGACCGGGAAAAGAATTGCGCTTAGCTACTATTACCACATTCACATGTACCACACGAACAAGAGACGTTATGATATGGTGCGCAGATGTGCCGCATTGTTCCCGAAGAATAGTTATAGAGAGCTGGAGAGAGGGAATTGAAAGCAGAGAAATTACATTCAAGATAGAGCGATTATATATCCTGCATCTCTTCAATTCGTCCTACTAACAGCCCATATCTTATTGGTCTATCGTGTATTTTCAAGTCAAAATGCCCATAGGGATCATGTTAGCCGATACGTTGGCAAAATCTGGGTATTTAGTTTACTGGCAGAATCCGTTTGCACGAGTCCTGTTGGCAGATCGACTTTGGTCATATTCACAACGCTTTTTCAGGATTTCACTCTATTTCAGCATTATCAACACTGACTACATTAAGCATTTTACAACATTAAATACTTTACTTGAGGTCTGTAAGGTCTGGTGTGGCATGTATCAAAGGTACGTAAGCTAACAGCGTATCATCTACAGCTTCTCCCAGACAAGTCAACCCAAACCTACACGTGGTGGAAACTGTTATCGCTGCCGGGGTTCTGGCTTTGGGCAGGTCTCCGGCGCACTAAGCAATCTAACCAGTTCCACGCCGCCTTGCGGGTAGCCGTTTCAGCCGAAGGATGTGCGAGGTCCCGGAAAGAAACATCCGGAGGTGTGCGTACCCCGCAAGCAGTTCCTCATGCCCACCACATGACATACCCTGAGGTTCATGTAATGCACACTCCAGATACGGATAAATCCCAAAAGCCTGTTTCCGGCAGACCGAGGAGGAAATCCTTATGAAGTTAAACACTGCAGGTCACAATAGCACCAGAAACATACTGCGTCGTCCACTACATCCCGGTCCATCGTCAGCCATCTTGACGATGCCTTGCCACTGGACACCGACGAATAGAGATGAGAGAGTGCGACTGACGACTGCGCATCTCTTTCTCACTATAATCCCAGTCACTCACAAGTCATTGTCATCTACCTTAATAAAGTCCTGTGGCGATGGGTGAGTGGCGGAGCTATCAAGTGTTGAACACTGGCAGATTGTAATCGCAGACCTGCGCACATGTGACACGGGCCTATTTGTCGCTTCCTATTTGAATTGAGGTGGGTTTGAGATACGACAGCCATCTGCGTGTCTCAGCAACCTCTATAAAAACCGTACTGCTCACCCTTCTATTTGGGGATAGGGCTAGAAAAGGTGCCCCAAACATGGTCTATCTCACTTGCTCTAGCTGGCTTGCCGCGGTCAGTAGATGGCCTGTTATGCAGTCGAAACAACAAGAAGGAACGTGAAACAAACTGTGCAGTAACCCCTCTAATCGTTGGAACCTGGAATGCCAGGACCCTACCTGACAACCCCACTGCTTCAAGATCAGATAAAAGAACTGCCCTGGTGGTTAGAAAACTAGGAAGACACCGGGTGGATTTTCTTTTCAGAAAAGCGAGGTAATGCATCAGCCGGCGCCGGGCCACCCTCAGAAAGATCCTGTAAACATCGTCGAGGGCCACTCCTCACAACATAAAAATGTACCTACCTGGGGACCCTTTCTTAAGACGTGTACATGGACACAGAGGTAGACAACAGAATAGCAAAAGCCAGCTCTCAGTTTCGCAAGATTGCACAAAAACGTCTAGAAGAGAGGGGGCATTTCCATCAGTGCTAAACGGAACGTGTACCGTGCTGTAGTCCGCCCTTTATTGCTATATGCTTCTGAAAATTGCGTGGTATATATAATAACTCTCAAGGTTTGGTAGGAGAAAATACCAGACAGAGAAATTTTCCAGACAATAGAAATGTCTTCAATCGACACCTTGCTGCAAAATCATCTGGTGCGCTGAGCTGGACACAGTTGTAGTAAATTTAAGGTTCCTTCAAGTAGTGTGCCTCCCGGCGAAAAGCACAAAGACGTCTACCAAGCCAGCCCTATTCAGAGCACTTTGCTAGGTTCTTTCTTTCTATTTAACAGATACCAAATGCTATAATAACAACATTGACCGCAGTTTCACGACAAAGACATGAAAATGTTACCATAACAATAACATCCTTCACTGGCGAAAGCGAAGCCGGAAGATAAAAATCAAAACTTAACGAATGTCCCTCTTGCCAACCACTGGAATTCCGCTTGTGCTACGAAATTCATTTACCTGCAAGTTCGATCTCTGTTGGCTCCTTCTCAACGCAGCTATTGTGGTGATGCTCTACCCATGATAATTCAAACCGCATGAGGCAAAATAATTGACCAATATACAAAAGTGCGGCAAGAAGCGGATTAACTTACTTTTGAACTGACAACAAACAAGACAGAGACTGCTGAACCTCCCCCAAAGCCGAAAGGGTCACAAAAAAAGTAGCTCTAGATCGTAGGTTACGTTATATTTGTCAGGCGATACAAGATATTATCTATTGTCCCACAAAGCGACTTTCTATTCGCTCTAAAAGTGACAGAGAAATGACTTTTTGAAAATCGGATGAGAGATAGGCATTTTGCGCCTTTTGGTGTTTTTTTGTTTACAGACGGTGATGATCCGGATCGATCCTGAAATTTACATGGATCAAGACGGATCATCTGACTTCTTTTCACGAAGATCCGTCCAACAGCTTTTGCGTAATCCTGCTGACAGACAAACAGACAAAAAACGCCGCTGAAAACAATACCTCCTTGGCCGTGGTAATGAGCGATTTTCGCCATCATTATGAAACAAAACACAAAATATAACAGTTTCAACCAGAGAAGACACTGAACAAATCGTAATGGTGCTTTTTAAATGGTACTTTTTTAAGTCCTTTCTTCTTCTTTTCGTGCACAGCTAACCAAAGAGTACAACAACCTCCGCAGCAATTTCTCGTTTCCACAGCAACGACAATATGAGACGATTACATTTCTAAGCCCCAAATCCTACACAATGCAGTCTTCCCAACTAACTGAAGGTAAATTGCAGGAATAGACGCGGCTTTGTAAAACACGTTTATGAGCGACTATCGCATAATTATTCTCCATCGGGAACAAACCGTGCCGATAACGTCCAAGTGTAGCCTGAGTTTCATGGCAAGCTAACAGTTATGGACATAATCATGTCGTTGAAAAACTGCGACAGGTAAGGGATAATTGTGTTGCCTGCATTTGACTAATTCGAAATGCAACCCATTATGCAACCAAATCCAGGCAAGTTATACCTTCGCGAGGTAATTTAACCCTTACGTTTAAACAATCGATCCCCAAAACCATTACTTTCCTCTCCTTGTCTTTCCTACTTCGCAATTGTGATGTACTGCTCACAAAGCTCTCGGTGAGAACCCTGCGTGCACCCTTTATTTTTTATCGAACTTAGTATGGCGGGCTTTTCCCAGAGGTTTCACAACAGAATATACTTTCGTAGATTTTACACTACAAAACCCCCGGTTACTTTGAAGTTGGATAGTAACTCTATAATGATGTTTTATACGGATCTTTTAAACATATCGACAACAAGAGTAGCTAACTAAAATTGAGCCGAGGTTTATTCTGGCATTGGCGCCTTTGTCGATTTCCTCTCCTGAATTGTGGCCGCAAAGCTGGATGGGAGCTCGTTAATAAGAACCTATTCATGTCTTCCCACGCTTCCCACGACCCCCCCTTCCCCTCCCTCTTCCCCTACCACGCCCAGTCTGTTTCTCTTTCTGAGAAGGTTCACTCTGGGTCATACTTGTCGTTTCTGAATTGTCTGGTGGTTCACTTGTACTATCCACGTCATCAGTCTTAACCTTTTTATATGGCAAAGATTCACTATTTTGTACTAGGCTATTATGTTGAACGTTAGTATCTTTATTATCTGAACTCATGTCCATCCTATATTCGGTGTCTTCAACAGCATTACCTCCAAGGGGCACTCCACTATTGCCGGGTGGATATATCAGATGCTCCTCAAGTACTAAGTCATTATCGTTCAACTGAGTTGCACTTCCTACCTCCTTCCAGCAAAGGCTATCGTTAAACGATCCTTCCTGCTTATCTTTTACATCCATGGATTTCTTGCTACTTAATACGTCCTCTCTGCACTCGAACTCGGTAGTATTAGCCTGAATTTCATCTGGCATTATACCAGGCGGCAGTGGTTCTCCTTGTCGAATGATATCTTCCCCTCTGCTACTCATTCCTTCCTCCTCTCCAGGCGGGGGAGGTGCTGTGTTCCATTCAACACCTGGTGGTAGAATATCCATTTGGGGAGGCATCAGATCTGCTTTATACGTAATAATGTTCGCATCCACCAAAGGCTGGTCACTACTATGCTGCCCTTTAGTAATATCGTTAAGGTCAGACTTCATTATTTGCTCTTCGTCTGCTACGACCGTTCGCTCAATATTACCTTGACGTCCTTCGTCTGTTGCTAGTTTTGTATCATCATCATCATCATCATCTGCGACATCAGTTTTCTAAAATGAAAGCACAGTGCTGTAGCCATGATGTAAGATACTTTTTTCTTAACGTTTTGGTTTCATCCCTCAGGTCGTCAAAATAAACGTTCATTCAAAACGAAAACCGTCAGTTTGTACCTGTAACATAATTTGATATCACATCTATCTTTTTATCAAACTTAACAATTGATACTTATATCACAGCTTCATACAAATTGTACTAATTTAGTAATTACTTGAATGCATGCATTATATCCTTCCTTATCAAACTACTCAAAGACAAATACGACCACTTCAAACTGATGACATGAACACTGCTGACACTCCTTACTGCAAAGACGTCCTTTTATTGACATTCCTAAGACGAAATAACTAACGAACTACAATACTATACAAGTACTACTCATAACACTTCTTTACAGCAATGTGACCTCAACAACAACGCGCTTATTCTATACAAATTTATGAAAGCACTTTGTGCCACTACTTAATGCAAATACGAATATCCAGGGCAGTGACACTACCGAAAACTGATACCTCTTTTGCGGTCAAAAAAATATTGGGTTGAGGTAATAAAGATAACCTACAGATGGCTAAAAATGAGCTAAACGAAGTTGGACTGGAGGAATGACGAGTCATGCGTACGTTTATCATCAATTTAGGCACAACAAACGTCGTGCAAACTGTATACAATCTCTGTTAAGGCGTTCTGGATTTCACCCTATCACAAGATGGCAGAATTGGCTAAGAAAGTTAAAGCACTAAAACACTAAAAGCACTAAACTCTTAGTTTTCAAGTCTTAAACAGATTAGAAATTAGGAGCGTGCAAACGGTCCAGACATGTTATTCCCTCGTTATCGCTAAACTAAAAAACCTTTAATGACTCGTAATGCATTCATATAAATGTTACGAGAGCATGATACTTAAGATGCAAGTATTTTTTCAGCTCAAGATATTACCTCAATTTCTTCGTTTGCCCTCTTTTCAACATTAGAGTCACCAGGAAGAGTTGCAGTAGCAGCGACGTTACTTTCAGTGATTGAAGACGTTGCCTTAATTTCATCTTTGGATGCATGCCATACAGAAATGGTGTACTTTGGCTTTTTCTTCTGCGGTTGTGCAAATGGTTGTGGAATAACGGGATACATTGGGACCATTCCACCGGCCGGTGTCGGATACGCAGGAAACCAAGCCCGATGATACATTGGGGCAGCGAAAACAGAGTAACCAGGATATCCCGGACTTGAAAGAACAACAAAGAAAAGCAGGTATACCTAACAAATCGTAGCTTCAGTGTAAGTCAATTAGCATTGAATTTAAAACTGCTTGAACAACCTTTATGACGTACAAAACTTGAAAATCGCCTTGAAAATTTGCGACATTGCGCTAAAAACATACCGAAAAGCTTTTTCGTCTGACACTCCTCAGAGTATAAATCGTCAGAAAGGAAAGTATAGATATACGGCAACCTTTTTATGAAGTACAAGTTTCTTATGAAAATACTAAACAATTAAAATAATAAACAGCCTTGGTTGTTACTGCAGGAAGCCATGAACGAGTAATAGGAAACAAGTGAATGTATAAATGAAAACCGGTGTTAAGAAACTGCGATGAACATTCAGACAGGAAGAGTGAGAGAGATTCAAAATATCACGCGGCAATTCAGCTGCATTATGCGGCTCAACAAGAAGATGAAATATACTCCTTAATCGACAATTCCAAAGGTAATGACATCGATGAATAAATAAGAAGATGAGCAACCACAAACATATATAAGCAATACCAAAAACGTCCACGGTTAGTAAGCCTGCGCAAATTTACTAAAAGAAAGCAAATCACGGCAGTAGTAAACGTGGCTCGGACCAGAGGCAATGGCAGACACTTCGCCCGATGTTTCATGCAAGTGGTACGCTAGCGTCCAAAATCATTTGTCACGTTGGGCAAGAGTCTTGAAAAGGAACTCTTTATTACGCCGCACAAAAACTGCTTTTCTTCTCGATCAATTCGGTAGGTGATTGTTCTCGTTTACTCATAGCAATAACAACATAACAGTTTTACACTCTTACCTCATCGTCATGGGTTGTGGAAAAGGACCAACTGGCTGCATATATGCCACAGCAGCGGGTTGGCCAGGGAATGCAGTAGGTCCATACGCCACATAAGCTGGCGGATAAGCGGCTTCTGCTCCAACAGCAGCCATAGTTTGACCAGGAGGAAATACATACTGAGTACCTGCTTGCAAGGCTTGCGTAGATGGCGCAGGAAATGTTACGTTACTTTCGCCAGCATGACCACTCACCGGATGCATTTCTGAGGTCATTTGTTTCGCGGTTTTCTTGTTTTGGAACACTGTCTTTAAATCCACTTTGGACCAATCCAGATTAAATCCATATGTACAAGAAACGCATTGAAAGGATGGCGGATCGGAATCACCTACAAATAATCATAGCAAAAAATATAGCATAATAAAGACATAATTACCGCGGGTGACTAATTAGCGAAGAGAGCTATGTTATTAGACAGTATGGCTACAAACAAAACTGGCGAAAAAATGATGGCACTTGAAAGTCGTGCTATTGTTACTGACATGTTCACTATCAGTTATTCACATATACGTCAGACGTTTGACACGGACATGATTCAAGTGGCACAGAATCGTCAACTGTCAAGTGGCTTCCATAAGTATACAATAGTGTGCACAATTCCACAACCAAGTTTATAACTAATAAAAAGCCACAACAACTAACTAGCAGCTATCTACTGTCGACGTCAGCAAAGCAGAACAAGGACCAACGGAAAGACAGGTTTTGAATATAACACCATCATGTGTCACTTAGTTTGTGAAATGCGTCAATTTGTCACAAACTTCCACATAACAAATAGGACGGTAAAACAAGTACAATCAAAATTTGATAATACCTTTTATCATTTTGTACGCATTTCCTTCCTGCAGCAGTTCGTTTAGTTCTTGGGGTAACTCTTCATTCGGGTCATCATCTTCATACTGAAGAATAATATAAAGCACATCGAAAGACTTACAGTACGGACATTTTCCATCCTCTGACACAGGAAAATCATTTGATTTAATCGCAACCTCCGTCTGTACTTCCTGCTTTGTTTGTAAACAACTAGCTAAATCAGGCATTGGCTGTGCATCTACTGTTGCAACGCTTTCTACAGTGTCAAATTCTCCTGTCCCTGTTACTTCTTTTCCCGTCGTCACAATGCACGACCCATCTGCAGCATCCGCTACGTCCGCAGTGGGAGTATCCGAGGAGGAAGAAACGGCACCACCAATATTTGTACTTGCTGATAAAGGAGTAAACGCTTCATGTTGGCTATATGACACTGGCTTTCTACTTATTTCGGCTGAAGTTGATAATTTTTCGGCCCCTGACATCGTCGGTAATGGTGTACTGAAAACCTGCTTTCCTTTGCCTGCTAAAGTGTTCGCAATATCGTCATACTGCTGCGCTATCCTTGCATTGACTTTTGACATTATACTTCCTTTCCCAATTGCTGGTACAATGCGTAACTTATTCTGAGGACCAAATAGAGATGCTACTTTCTCTCTTAAAAGCTTCTCCTCCGCTTCCTTTGCCTGTTGTTTTTGCAGTTCCTCGTCATTATCTTCACTGTCAGCGTCCTCCTCCTCATCGCATGCATCGTCTCTTTTCTCATCTTTGACATCTTCTGTTACCACTTCTTTTAAACTTTGGTCTACGACATCTCCTTTGTCTACGTTGTCCCTGCATATAAGTTTTCCATTTAACCAGTCTTCTCTAGCCTCTGCCATTGCAAGCATGTTTCTTATTAACTTGTCCTCGTCTCCTACGAGTAAAACGGTGCGGCAATGTCACGTCTTACGGGCATACTAGGATAATTTTCACATACTAGGATAAATTATATAGAGAAAGATTCTGTACTTATCAAAACTCTTGATAAATACACTTTTAATTGTGTACTTAAGAATGCCAATTTTTATTCCTTTAGCGACAATGTACAGTAATTTAGTTTTAGGCCTTGAACAATAAATCTAAGAGAATGGAGGAGCCCACGTGCACTGGACTGAACGTTGCCTTCTTTGAAAAACCGAAGGACTTTCGAATCAAAGGTAACAGTGATAATCCCTGAAGCAAAAGTATTTTCCCCCTTTTGGTATGGAAAAATATCAAGCCACCAAATCATACCTGTTTCAACTTCACTTGGCTGAATTACTAAGTCATCTACGACAACCCAAGCCACTTGTTTTCGATAATATTCGATGTCAATCTCACTTTCATCAAAGACAGAAGAGGCATCAGAGCAAACGTCATCTTCCTCTGTGTCAACCTCTTCATAGTCCTCTTCCGGGATCGGTGCTTCAACTTCCACTGAAATGGAATAGAATGCGTACAGAATACGTCAAGTACAAGTCTTAGTCGTTTTCTTTTACAGCGTGGTATGTTTTGACTAATGGTTTCTCTTTTCCTGATAAAATACTCGATATCAAGTACAATTAATTTTCATGCCAGGGATACTGAATACACTAGCAAGTGAGCTCTTTACAAGAGTGAGCTCCTATAACCTTTTCTCGAAAAAAAGCACTTTTTAAGTAATGACGAAAATCAGAACTCGCAAACCCAAAGCTTGCATGAAGGTGGTCTTATCTACTGAACCATTGCAGCTCCTTGGCATCTATACAAACACTGTATATTACGAATATTACTACGCGTTGACAGCCTGTACCTTCTCGTAACAAAAATTAGTGCCTTCGTTTTCCCACTGATTAATTTGTATCCAAGGTTGTCAGGGGGCTGATCTCAGTTGATCAGAAACTGCAAGGGGAAATGCAATTGCTTTAATAAACACAGAGATAAGCATCTGGAAATGTGAAGTACCTTCCGGATTAATTTTCGCACGGATTTACTTTTGTGAACGTCAGTTTTCCGAATTTTTATGTGGAGTTAATGTCGCGGATTACTTAGATAATTCTTTTTCAAACGGATTTACATTCGCTGTAAAGCAAAAACTACGAAATTCGTCCTGAGAAGAACATTTTAATATTCAAATTTCATTGTGAATGAATTCAAAAACTACGCAATTCGTTTTGAGAAGAACATCTTTATATTTCAATTTCATTGTGAATGAATTCAAAAACTACGTAATTCGTTTTAAGAAGAACATCTTTAGATTTCAGTTTCATTGTGAATAAATTCAAAAAACGTTTCCATCGTCTACTTCCATTTCAAAATCGGACTCATCATAATCACCATAGGTGCTGACATTCTAATGGTTCCTTCCTCGTATTTCTTCACAGCATCAATTTCAACAAATGGAAGTGCTAAGCCATCAATTTCGGAGAACGGACCTGTAAGTGGTAAACCTTTTGGACCCGGCTGTATCGCACCCAATATACCGGATGCCTTCTAGCCAATGATAATCTCCTTTCTGCCTTCTAAACTGGTAAACTCATTATAGAGATCCTTCGGCCATTAAGCGCATAAAGGTTTGAGTACACTCAATAGTGTTTTGATCTCTATATCTTTCATAATTCTGTTGAAATCAAGACGTTGGTGAATTCTTGATGAAAACAATTCGGTAAAACATTTCTGTTGTGATTTTTTTGATCCAACTGTCTACCGTTAGGTCCAATGCCTATTAGAGGTGAGTCATGTTGTTTGATACTTTAAAAAGAATGTAATTTTTAGACATTCAAGAACTGGCATGATCACCTTGCCTTTGAAAACATTCATTATCAAGATTGCTGGGTGATCGATTGAAAGACCTTGTTTTTGGCTTTCCTGCTGTAGATATGGGATTATGATTTCTTCAAAACTCTTGATAGGCTCTTCCGTGTTGCTATACCGGGGGAATTGACACGTGAACTAAATCACTTGGGAAATTTAACAGTAGGCAGGGGTTTTGACTTTGTCCCACCATATTTTAACTGCATGGGGAGAAAAAAAACATCCAAAGTTATTACAAAAGATAAAGATCTTTTGATTCTCGATCCAGCAGTCACAATAGATTTTTTACCAATGACTTTACAGTATTGAAATTTTTGAGGCGGATTTCGTGGATGGCTGAAATTTAGATTTTTCGCACGGACTTAATTTCGCGAAAAAAACCTTAATCAGTGACATCGGCAAAATTCGCGCGAAAATTAATCTAGTTAAGGTAGGGATGCCAATTTTACAATGGAGACTTCAAGACTGCAACAATGGCAATCAATTGATGCTACACATTGCCTATCAGAGTCCATTTGTCTTCTGGTTACCATGATCCTTCATCAACATGGAAACATTTTAGACGACGAATAATACACTGTTTAAATCCAATGTTGCTGATCGCAATAGAGCATTGATAAGCCAAAAACCAGGGATCATAATTTGAACAAATTGGTCGTTGTCAAGCGGACAGCAAACAGTTACTCTTGTTTTCTTTGCCTTTTCTCCTTCCCCTTCTTTTCCTTTCTTCAGCTTGTATTTACTACAAGCACAATGGAAGTAAGCTTACAGTAGCTTGCCGTCAGTATTTTCAAACCAACACTATTCCGATCATCCGATTTCAACAAGTTTTCGCGTAACTCATAAAATCGTATCCAGGGTAGAGTCATGGGTTTCTACTCAAATGACGTCAAACTTTCGCAAATTCACGACACCTTCGTAACTTCAAAGCATTCTGAAGAAATACTAAATTTTTCCTGTCCACCAGTGACGACATATTTGGGCTAGTTTATCAATCAAACTTTGTAGTTTGACGCAAAGAAAGAACGCAATTTGCGAGTATCACCGTTAATTCACAAATATATGTGCAGTTTTACACATACATTTAAGTGTACCACGCAACCAAACATAAAGATCTTACGATCCAAGAATCAATGTAACATCAATTATGCTTTATGAAATGTTGTTGTCAAAGCCGCTGAATGCGAGTCAACCATGAGTCAACCAAAAAAACCATTAATACCGTAAAGTGCCACATGGAAATCAATTTAAAGAGAGGAACGTAGTCTTTTACTATTAACGCATAACCTACCAACAACACTAACAAACGCTAAACCTCAGAACACATTTTTGCGAGCAAACACGAGACCGAAGCCTACTTCCTGATTGGCGGCTTTATATATGTGCGAGCTTAAATTAGTACTCAAGACTAGTTTTTGGATTATGTAAAAAGGGTAACTAAGAGTAAATCCGACAACACGTGCAAATCCGATGACAAGGGTATATCACTCATAGCTTGCAACAGCAGGAGATTAGACATACCGTAAATCTTCGAATAAGCCCCCGCTTCCGAATAAGCCTCTCTCGAATAAGCCCCCCTCGAATAAGCCCCATCCTAAAAAATCATTATTGCAAATAAGCCACCCTCGAATAAGCCCCCATGTGGCCTTATTCGAGGGAAGCATAATAGCATAATATCTTATTTCATGAAAGCCCCCACAGTAGCTATACAGAGTTACCTCCTTTGAGTGGAAACAAAAAAGCAAAAAGAAATGCAACTTTCGTAATGATAGAAAATTATAATTTTTGTTCGATCTTCACACAGCACTTTGTAACTCTTTTAATGATATTAGTGTTTGCATTAACAACGGCCATCGATGGAAGTGAAGATGGTGATTGCTTCATAGAAGGCCAACCT
Organism: Chironex yamaguchii; assembly: GCA_024741275.1. Taxonomy (NCBI): domain Eukaryota; kingdom Metazoa; phylum Cnidaria; class Cubozoa; order Chirodropida; family Chirodropidae; genus Chironex; species Chironex yamaguchii. The sequence goes on along the minus strand of JANTCA010003822.1, from coordinate 333 downwards.
TGCCACACAGGGAAAGCGATGCTTGCAGAGCAATCAACCTATTGACGGAGGAAGAAGAAAGTCCTTTTTCTCCTGATGAGACTGGTATTGATGATGCAACACCACAAGAACTGGTAATTGATTTAGATAATGGCAGTGATGACGATGAAGAAATCGTTATTGACTGATAAATTTTATTTGCGAAAGAGCCGCCTTATTGTAATTTCATAATTTAGTCGACTGAGAAAATTCTGCCGTTTTTTTTATGTTAACCTCTGAGGCAAATGCCATATTTTGAAATAAGCCCCCCCGAACAAGCCCCCACCTAAACATTTATTTTTGCAAATAAGCCCC
>JANTCA010003821.1:0-10545 GCA_024741275.1 Chironex yamaguchii | reverse complement strand
TATCTATCTATCTATCCATCTATCTATCTATCTATCTATCTATCTATCTATCTATCTATCTGTCTGTCTGTCTGTCTATCTATCAATCTATCTATCTATCTATCTGTCTATTTATCTATTTATCTATCTATCTATTTATCTATCTATCTATCTATCTATCTATCTATCTGCCTGTCTGTTTGTTTGCTTGTTTGTTTATCCACTTGATCGCAAAATGTCATGAAGAGTTTTAAATGTAACGCCTGAAACTCTTAGTATATTGGTGTTCTGACTGGCTCGAGTTAACTCTTTTTGGCTCAGTTAATTCTTTTTGGCTTAGTTAATTCTTTTTGGCTTAGTTAATTCTTTTTGGCTTAGTTAATTCTTTTTGGCTTAGTTAATTCTGAAGGCTTTAGATCAAATACTAGAATATGGATCACTTGGAATCTTTCGGTTAACAAGGCGGTAAATAAGGATTAAAATTTCATTCCACAGTATCTCGGTCAAAAATTGCAGGAATGATGTAAAAATTAGAAGACCAAAGTGGGGTAAGATTTTGAGCTGTTGTGAAAAGTCTGATTCGGATCCTGGCACAATTCTGGATGCTACTGCTCAGAACAGGAAAAAATATGAGGGGGTGCATAATTCGTAATACGCAAAGTAAGAAATGAAGATACAAACTTAAGGTATCTTTGAAGTTATGCCCAAAAGAAAAATGCCATTTCCGAAATATTGATATGTTTTCCATTAATAACTGAAGTATCCATCATATCAATATGACCTTATATGCTAAGGTGAGCTTTTTGTGGTCAGCGTCAGACTTCACCTACGCCAACTTAACTAGTTATACTAATAAAAGAAAAATAGTTGTCAACAGAACAGTCTTTTATGGTTATCAAAGCTGACGATATGTTTTCATGTCTCAGAAATTTAGTAAATTAGATTAAATAAATATAGGACTATAAACAAAATATGAAGGGAACCGAGCTGTTTGACTGAGGTCTGCGCTCCCCGAGTTCTTTGCTAGTTGTTATTTCATTGGTACAATTCTGGGGAAAAGTGGTTAAATCGTCAATCCTTAAACATTTCACCGTCAAGTATAAAAATCCTTTTTGCAATGGGAACCACGGATTCCATCTTGCAACCCAATGACTAATATGAAAAGCAAAGAGATAGTTGCACCCAGTACTGTCAAGGTAGGGTAGCCGGGTAGGTTTCTGGGGCCCGGGACCTCAACAAGGGTCCGCGAAAAGTTTTGCTAATACCATACAATTTTAAACAAGACGCTTGTTGGACGCTCATTTATGAATCATTTGACTACTTGTTTGTTCCGATGAGTTTATTTTCTTATTTAGCTTTGATTTCATTGATTGTATAGACATTATTAACGAGTCTGCAAACATGAAAGCCCATAAAGTATTTTATGAAGTCTTATTTTAGCTCTATTATTGACTATATTGTTATTGACTATGCTTATGCTCATGAAACGTAATTTCAGTAGTTTCAAAAATGTGATCCTGATTTCATCCAGCTCCTAAAATTTAGGAACCCACAAAAGCCTGTGTTGTTTACAGTCCCGGAACTCGAGCGGGCTCTCCACGGGCCTATTTGTTCCATGATAAGATCAGTCGGACCGGCCTTAGCTGATGCTGTACTTTGTAATCATAAGAACAAGTAGATCGAGATTTGTCTATTACCTATTGCACCTAAAACGTACAAACGCTATGTAGATAACATTTTTGGTCACGGAGTGCACCATTGTGGGCTGTCTGGGGAAAATGAATGTTTCCCGTAAGTCCCCGACTTTGCTTTATATCTCGTCCCATCCTGCTTTGCGCCACAGGCAAAGGAAGTAAATATGGTTGGATCAATATGATAAAAGAAATAAAATAAGTTGTGGCCGGTTAAGGGAACGTGAGACGATGGTACTGACAGTAACAAGATTGTTTATTTAGTTCTCTCAAACCTGGAGTGGGTATCTACCACAATTCAAAAGGACATCACTAAAGTGTTCAAAGCCTCGATATCTTCATAAATGTGAACTGGTCATTGCTAATGAGGCATCTAACAAGAGTTCTATTATTTTTATTAAAGGAAAGAGACTACAAGGACTTACTACAGTTGGTTGCTTACAAATCTTCTTCTGGAAAGTGAAACCCTTTTTATGTGGGTCAAACAAAACGACATTTCAGTGAACACATTGGGCTGTCTACCTTACGTAGCGCAAATATTGTTGCTTTACTACTGCTTGGAGTGTTGTTAACTATACCTGTCCTGACAATTTTAAGATCTTTGACGGCTGTTTTGATGTAGGGAGTTAAGTTACATAGACGCTTGAACAATTTGCAAGAACAGAAGAACAAGCTGTCGTTGTTTGTTTAGCATACAATCAAGTGCATGATTGTATGGGAAAACACGTTTACTTTACATATGTTGCATTGTTACTTCAGCCTGAAAGGTTACATTTTCACATTTTGTTTATAAGTTAGTTGGTTGGTTGCCTATAGATTAAACCTGTTAACGATGGCATAAATTTTTAAATTTCCGTAACTGCAGGGGCCGCTTTGACGTGGTGGGGTCAAGGGGTTCTAGCCCCCTTGTTTTTTGCGAAGAAAAAACCCAGAAACTTAAAATATCTTTTGTACTAATTTTACGCTTAATGAAATACATTTTGTAGTCTTTTTTCTAGACACGATCAACATTGAAAAATTTACTTATCGCCCAACGATGGTGGGCGATCTATTTTAGTAATTCTTGGCCCCCTCTACTTTTAATATCGTGCCCCTAGATTGCATTAATTTCATGCATAAGAGAAGCCTGAAAATCAGTGACGTAGACACTCACAGCCTCTTGCATAAATTTGAGGTGCACGGAGTCCATAGATTCCAGTATGTATGGGTCTGTTGAAAATGGTTAATGGGTTATTAGTTACCAGTAGATTGCCATCTCGTATAGTTCGACTTGCTGCCTATTGCCATAGATTATCATTCCTAACTTACTTGTGTATATAAAGTGTCATCCCTAGTCCAGTATTACTTGGAATAAAATCTCACAATACATAAGACTAATTTCCAAAGCAGTCAAAGACATGACCCTCGAGAGTAGGACCAAAATCCACATTCTCAATAGGTTTCTTTTTTTAAACATTACGAATTTCAGAAAAATGTGTTAAAGTATAAATATTTCCAAACATTTGCATTTACATACCTAAATCTTCTTTTTTGCAAGACCCTTTACAGGATCTCAGGGGTCACTTTTCTAACCCGACTTGACCAGATGAGAACTTAACCCGACCCTACGCAACGAGAGCTTGACGCGAAAAGATCCGATTTGACCCGACCCGACCTGAAACTTTAGAAGAACACTTTTGAAAACTTTTAAAGCGAATTTTTAGTCACGGAAACTTACGGAAACTTCCTCACTAGCTGTAATGTTATGAATATATCATGACCGAAAATTTCAAAATGATCCGGATTCCTTGATGTCATCCAGATCATGTCCAGAGAAATATCAGCCGGAGTCAGTTAGGCTACCGATGGGTTCATAACTATATGAGATATTTCAAAAACCAACCAACAAACAAACCCTGATGAACAGATAACCTCTGGTGCAGGTAATTAACTATCTTAGGATGGTGGGTGGATCTATTGTCTTGGTCAGCCATCGCTTATCATTTGTTTTAATTACAATAAGAATTCATTACTACCATACAAGGTTATTAGTTAATAGCTGGTTCTTCCTAAACCATGGCTCTTGAAGTAAGATAAACGTGAAAACGGAAATACTCACAGAGGAACATCAAGTAAACAGCATTATCAAGTGTTTTTAACTTAAGACATAAAGACCTTATAATTAAAACAGTTTAGAGTCGAGACAATAATTTGGTTGTAAAAGAAGCGTGATACTAAACCTTAATTGAAGAGCTGTTATTCTTTGGGGCAAATGGCCGAGTTATCAGAGCATTAGTTATTAGTTATTAGAGTGCGTAAACTAGGAAGTTCTGGATTCGAATCTGCCTCTCTGCACTTTTGACAAGGAACCTGACAATCCATAAGCCACAGGTAAACCCAAACCATGTGAGAGAAAGTAGGTACGTCGAAACTGTTACGGAGTTTATAACTTAGATATTTTGAAATATAGCTAGGCATAGTGGTATGTATGCTGTATCATGATAAACTCAACACGGCAAGCTAACAATACAATCTGCGACTAGTTATAGGAGGCAATTTGGGTGTGTAAAAATCGATAAACGGATCCCATAAATGGCATTGCATTTGGTGTGTTTATAAGGAATTTGATTAATTGTGAAAACAATTTCTTAACACCTTGCATGATTGTAACAGTAAAGAAACTACGAAATTTGTACAGTAAGCGAATTGGGTGAATGGCCGAGTGATTAGAGTGCGTAAACTCTAATCAAGAGGTTCTGGATTCGAATCCACCTTTTGGCACTTTTGACAAGTACCTGATAATCCATATGCCGAGGGTAAACCCAAACCACGTGAAAGAAATTGCTTACGAGGAAACTGTTAAGCCGTGGGATCTGCGGAGGATTTGTATTCAAACTTTAACAACGTACACTTTTAACACATTGAAAAAGTTATCGCATCTAGATTTAAATGGTACATGAAATACACCATCTTACCTTGACTCGATGACATCTTAGGAAGTATACACACACAAATATAAATACATTGTTTCCTATGTTCAAATGTTCGTTGTATATAAATACAGGCCTTCTTACATTTCAAGGGCAGTGGCTGTATGTTCCCTTCTTTAGTGCTTTAGAAAAATGATTCTATCTTAAAATCTTATCGAATTATGCATCAAAATAAAGGTACCCATGATTTACCAATCAGAAACAATTACTTGAATCCCCTCAGTGTTTCACTAGGAATTACTAAACTGTAGCTTATGCGTATGTCGTTATACGCATAAATATATATAAACAAACCCGTCTAAAGCCGAGTACAATAAATTGTGAAAACCATGAGAATAAGACAGGGGTGAAATATATATTACTTGATGTATTTTCAAGTCGTACGTGTATTTCATAAAATAATGCTTAATGGTGAATTTATACAAATGCACCATGATTAATGGCATTGTTTCATTTGTATTTCCATTTTTCACTTCTGTTTTTATACTTGGTAAAAATTTTAACAGGGTGATTAATATAGGGCTTTAATACAAGTTCCTTTCCAACTTTATTACAGCTCAGAATACCGCGCTTTCAACGTGGCTCACCAAACAAAGCTTCTTTAACCCCATGTTTGAGGTCGTACTGTTTTGTTCAATCATAGGCCTGTACCTATAGGCTTTTGCTTATATTATTGACATTTTCATCCAAACAGCTTATTCCAGAAGCAGATTTAAGAGGATTCGAGAAGTGTTTCAGTGCTCCTGACAAAGAATGTGAGATGCCTCTTTTCATTCCTAATTATTGTGATTTTCGTATATAATTCTGAGCAAACCTTCAATTTACGATTTGTTTTCCTCCTATACCTATCCAAATAAGCCGGTAATAGTAATAAGCCGTTGAAATTTAGTAATCAGGGGAGAAATATGTCTTACCTACTCTAAAGAGGACTGAGCATATAAGGCGTTTAAAGCAGCCTCTATTTGCTACATTATTTAAGTAGTTGTAATTATTAGAATTAGTTAATCACGCATACTCAAGCTTAACCAAAACTTGTTGCGAGAACTTAATAAAGATAATTACAAAAAGTATGAAATTGCGTATTCTGATACAAACAATTTAACTTTTAACACTCTTTAAAATTAATTGGCTTTTATGAATTTAAAGTTTATCAATTTGAACAATCTTCTTGTGGTACAAAACTTAAAAATCGCTTTGAAAATTTGCAACATTGCGCTAAGAACAAGCTTTTTTCGTCTGACACTCTTCAGAGTATGAATCGTCAAAAACTTTTAAGTACGTTTTTAGCGCATTGTCGCAAATTTTCAAGGCGTTTTATCAATTTCAAAATATTCTCGCATGTAGTGTCTCCTTTAAATTTAAACAACGTCCATTTGGGCTATGCCTAAAATAGACATAATATTTAATGTAATTATCGCTCGTATTCAGCTTTTATGTAAGCGAATATATTTATGTTCTCAACTAATTGTTCTCGAATTATCACATACATTATCTTTGCTACTTAATGTGTGTAATACTGATTAAGGTTGTACTCATAGATACGTTTGGTAAGTAGCACGTCATCTTTCTGTATTAAAATTAATCGTCATCCCAGCTTGACTTTGAAAGCCACGGCAAAGGCTTTGTATGAGGGAATGTGTAGCTTTATAAGTTAAAATTCATTCTATTATATATAGGCGGTGAGATCTTTCCGCGAAATCATCATAAAGACATGATAGATATTAATAGTTTTAATCGCAAATGCACTTAATCGTGTCTCTTGCTAAGATTAAAAAATTACGGACGTAAAAGCAGGCTTAGCATTCCGATTGTATTACGATAAATAGAGGTGAAGGATGTAAGAAAAAAGGTTAAATCTTTATTTAAAACCGAAACTAAATCACAAGTATGACTTTGCAGATATGAAATAGGTTTATCATAAAAGCAATTATTGATGTCCCGCGCTAACGAAAACAAAATCAAGGGTTTAAGCTGTGTTTTGTTCGCTGACGTGTTGTTAAAATTTACAATAAAAATGTTTAGAAAATAGGAGAGCTTTCTCCAAAACGAGAACCAAAACAGCAGAGTGGTGAATACAGGAATTTTGAATCACAAAAGAAATTATCCATGTCCCTTGCTTACAGTAACAAAATCATTTTGCAAAGCTTAGCTTTGTACTCTGACGTGTTGTCACAACGTCTTATAAAAGACTAACAGAAGAGCAAAGAGCATTCTCCAAAACTGGAACCAAGTTAAAACAGTTATATGACGGATATTGAGACTTCTAATCACAAAAGGATTTGTTCATATGTCATAACAATAACAACTTAAATATCGCACGATGTGATTTGATAAGCCTTAAAAAGACCATCACACCAGGTGAACATTAGATGTGTACGAACATTTACAAGGAATGTCGCTTAGTCCACGGTGGATCCATTGTTAAGCTAAGATGCTAGAAAGCTTTATTGGACTTAAAGACATCTAGAGCTGGCGGAAAACAAGCAGTAAACGTAGTATTTGCAGCAATGATTAGTATTTTCTGTGTGGCTTTGGTGACGATGGTAGGAGAAGTAGTTAATGCTAATTCTGTCCAAAATCATAGCTGTGAACTTCGTTATACCTATGTGCACACAATGAAGAATAGCATTGAATGTAGCTGGTTAAAAAGGAAGTATCCCATGTGTGAGGACCAAGTCCAAGTATTGTTTTCACATTTTCCGCCGTACAATTATCGTCAAAAACAAGCAACCGGAATACTACCAGGTAAGTAAGACGATAATGTCTAAGTTTTCATTTTATAATCTCAACGTCCTTTGCGATTTGTAGAGAATTTGATAACTTGCTTAAACCTTGAATGCGAAAATACACAATTGCAAAGCGCGGACACCTGTAAAATTGAACTTGCAGAAATAAAATAGCGATTGAATATCCTAAACTCTCTACAATTAATGTTTACATTTTTGTCCTCAACGATAAGATGAAGAACAACTGTAGTTAAGCAGTTTTAAGCCTACAGTGTCATTTTTTCGATTTAATAAAAAACACCAGTTCATTCTACATTTCTTTTGTATCTTTGATTTGTCTTCGCGCAGCTCTTCACAATGGTAAACTACATTATACATTCGTCATCGAATATGTCGTTTTTCTGACAAACAAACTTTTTCAAATACAAAGTTAAAAGTTCTTTTAACCAATTCTAGCAAAAAACCCCTTATTTTTGATGTTTTGCATGGGATTAGTTGATTGTATCTGTTTACGTTTCCAATTAACATGACGACAGCAAATGATGTTTGCGTCGTCGACTGAAAAAGACACCAAATATTCGTCCATATATTACGTGACATTGACGATTTAAACGGGTTCATGGAGAACACTTATGGTTTTAAAGACACTTTCAACTATGTCAAACAGCATGTTGACGCGTCAAATAACTTGCACTTGTACACTCTCCGGTAACAGACAAGGTCAAGACATTCGAGTTCTAAGATTTCAGTCAACTTGACGCAGGTGACACGAGGTCTACCAGATAACATCCAGAAATAACATGTTATTATACTCTTTGTAAAAAGTGTTGATGTGCTCCCTTTAAGTTAAAAAAAAGAACTTTGAATTATTAAATGGGTTTAAAAACTCTTCGTAACTTTTGTCGCCTATGTCAAAATAACATTCATGTTTTCAAGTTGGAAGAATCATAAAGGTTATTGGTTTGTGGTAAAGCGTGTGTCTTATTTAAGCACTTTTATTCGATAATTTGAAGCGCATCCAAGCCATGGATGTAATGAAGCAGCTGAATATCAGTTTTAGCGTCTCAATAAATAAATATATTCCCAGAACGACAATCTGTCTGCCAACATAAACTGACATGTTGAAAGTAATGAACTTTCCTAACCGTCGTCTTGTAAAACTTGAGCACTTTGCAATATTTAAACTACTTAATTTTAAAAAACGAAATATGGTAACTATTTCTTAGAAACTATAAATCGTTAATAAACTTATTCAGCATATGATTCCTTAAAACAAGTTCCCTAACTTAGCAAAGCAGGAATGCACAGCAAAAGATAGCCTTTGATTCAACATGTGTTTGATTAAACATGTTCAGGAGTCAGGTTTAAGGAAATAGTTTGTTTAGGCCTTTGAAACTATTTTTACCAATGTGATGCCAGCAAATCCCATTCACAAACTTTTTCAAATGTGGACGTGATCACTGAGTACCGGCGAGGGGCTGCCAATGTTTGTAGTTCTGTGTGGCATGAAAACTGTTCAGTTACTACCAATTCTTATATCGAAACATCCCGAAAAACTTTCACTTTAAGGACACTGAGCAAGCGCGGATGCTAAAGCGAAGTTAAACATTTCTTTCGTTTATTAAACTTTGCCACAGAGAAACCCTCTCAAATGTGGTGGGTATGCCTCTAATTCATTCGAGGGTATGTCACTGTTGCTGTGTTTTGTAAGAAAACTGTTGGTTCAGTTACTACCAGTCCTCATCTCGAAACACTCTGAAAAAGTCTGACTTTAAAAGGACTCTGAGCAAGCCCGTATCCTTAAGTGAATTTAAGCATTTCTTGCGTTTATTAACCGTCACCATGGAGAAACTGATTACATTTCGCTTAAATCTAACTAAAGCTGGCATATGCTATCTCAGACTTTCAAAGAACTAAGCGATTTACTCGAGATAGCAAGAAATCAAGATACATGCCTTTTGGGAAAATGGCATCAAAACTTTACAGAAAAATTAATCCTCTGTCACTATCCAAAATTTGAATACGTCCCTCCCACTTTGCCGGCTAAAGACAAAGAGCAAACATTCCAATTGAATACACAATGAGAATATAAGTAGCTGGTGACAGATATTTATTTAGTAATAGCTCACATGTACAGGTCAAAAATCCTTTCCAGTGGGCTGCTTCTGAAAAACAATTGTGTGCTTAAAAGATAAAGAATATCCAATAAAGTGTTCTTCTGTTCAATATTTCACGATATAATTGTTGGATTCGTTCATAAAAACTTGTCTGGCAGATTTAAAGGACGGGACCAGAAAGTGGTGAAAATTTTGAGGTATGGGTGTTTGAAAAGGCCAACACTAACCCTGAGGAATTCCTATCTTAAAACTCACCAATAAACATCCAAAAAAAAATAGCAGATAGTATGGTTCCGTAAATCTTATTTCTTTTGCAAGTAAAAGGGCAGTTTTAAAAACTAATATTCAGTTCCAAGGACAAACAATGAGCATAAACAGTTTTGATGATATTAAGTGAACAGGAACCTCCATCAAAGTCTCAATATAATGATATAAATTGTAAAGCCAATGTATACACATTTTAGAGACAGCAAGTGACATTTTGTAACAAGCTGCCAACCTACTTTTTTATCAATGAATAATAAGATGAAACAAAAGAGATTAAGATCTAAGAACATACCATAAACTAATTGGCAATACGACATATACAATGTTTTCATTTTTCCAACCTGCTGGTTCCACCAAGGGACAAAAAAAAATGAGATCAAGAGCTAAAAACACACAACATGCTAGTTTGCTATCTGAGCCGAAAGTTTGTTTTCCCTAATCCAAACTGTTATTGGTCATGGCTGTGAAATAAGATACCAAACTTTGCAAAATCACAAGGGTGAGTCCGTTTAGGTTCACTGCCAACACCTGAAGTCTTCCCGATCAATTTAAAATGGCTATAATTGGGTTTCCACCATAGGACAAACAAAAGAGATTAAGAGCCAAAAACATACAACGTGCTAGTTTGCAATACGGCCCAAAAGATTGTTTTCCCTTTTCCACACTGTTAATGGTTATGGCAAAGAAATAAGATAACAAATTTTGAAAAATCACAAGGATGAGTCGGTTTAGGTTCACTGCAAACACCTGAAGTCTTCCCGATCAATTTAAAATGGCTATAATTGGGTTTCCACCA
>JANTCA010003820.1:0-10546 GCA_024741275.1 Chironex yamaguchii | reverse complement strand
ACATTGAGAATTGATTTCTACGACCCAAATTTACCCAAACAAGTTGAAAGCGAAAAAGGTGTAGGTCCACTTTAAGGAATTTTATTGAGGTTCCAATTAAAATAGGGTTTATTAAAGGTCTACTTCATTATGCATCACCATGTTTGCTGCCTTTAGATTGCCAACGTCCTGAGATGTTGATTTAATGCAACAATTCATTGTATGTATGGATTCAAGTGTCATATTACTGACAAATCTCAATTAAAATTATGCATAGAAAATGGAAAAAAGACAGTACTATTGGAAAATTTTTGAAAAATCTATAGATTTGACAGTTAAAGTTGACAGTTTGAGTATGAGTCTGATCAGAGGAATGGTAAGGGATAATGTCTGTTTCCTTGGTATGTCAAATCATCTGAAGATAGATAGTCATGATTATATCTGAAGTAAAATGTTTAGCTATATTATCAGGATCACATTTTTTTCTTCTGTTGCTGTGATTGACTAGTCTTGTCTTGAATATTAGTTGGTAAATAGTTGTTAGTAGTTGCTTGTAGTGAACTTGTGTTCAGATTAATGATACACATTCAGTTTAGGTATGTCTTCGTGTTGGGGAGTACTTAAGATTTATGCAACACTAGTGAATGATGGATTTAAGTGAAAAAAGTGTTATATCTCAATTTAAAGCATTAAATCTTACTTGTTTTGGTACATTAGCTATGAATGTGGACATAAAACAGCCACCAAAGAACTCTTGGGTCTTTGAATCAGCATATTTAGGAATCAAGTACCAGGTACCTGGCACACTCACTGGTACTTGTACATGCTCAACACAAATGTGTTTTCTGAAACTTAGTTGCTTTCATTCTTAGTGCTCAAATGGCAATTTAGATTACCGTCACACTTTTCATTTCCTAGAAATGAGCAATACCATCCAGTGGTGTAGCCAGGGGGCAAGGGGTATGTGGGGGCAAGTATCATTTGTAGACTGATGTTCCTTGGGATTTCTTTGATAATTGAAGGGGAAAATGGGTGGTAAAGGTATGGTACAATTTGTTCCTGACGTAATAGGAGAAAACATACCTGACGTTCATAATGACAATTTTTCATTTTTCTTCAGTTTAAAATACTAGTGATGGGATTTTTACAAAGTGGATGGCATTATTAGTCTGATTCTCTATTAATGTGTCTATTACCTTTGTAAGCATTGGGAGAAAATTAAAAGGAATAACTATCACGAAATTATTGAGAAGTTTCTTATCCCCATTGACAAGCATGACTTTAGGAAGTGCATTAAGCCAAAGTATTGGGTATGGTCCAAAACCTTTCATAGGATGGAGCCCCCGGATCTCCTCCCAGACTTGCATTTCAGTTACCATTGCCATGTCCCTGATCCCATCCTTAAGCGGTTTTTAATTTTTTCTGTCTCTTTCTCACACACGCTGACATGGTATTGCAACATCTACAATTTTAATCTCTGATTTTTCTTGGCTGCTGTAAGGCTATCCAATTGATAGGCCTTAATCACACTGGATCATGACATCCAAAGATATCTTATAACCAACATTCTCAGCAACATCACTTTGCTTGTGGCCATACCTTTTGTTTGCTCTGTCAATTTTGTATGTTTTGCAGAGACAACAATGTTCATACCTACAAACCTACAAACATTCACTAGGTAAGCAGCAGCAGTTATCACTTTGCAATTGATAGCAGTACTGACAGGTTTCTGCCATTCCATTCCATCTTTAGCATTTTACCCAAGATTTGTTCGTTATTTTACTTGCTCAAAAACAGCATTTCCTCATTATACAAACTGCTTTCTCAGTCCTATAAGCAGTTGCTTTTTATGAATTTCATTACTTTAGTTAAGATAAAATTAAGCTTTGATGGAATGTAAGTTCAGAGAAATATCTTAAGCTGTAAAAAGATTTCTTTTTAGAGGATATATTACTGGAAATTGTACATCACTGCCTAATTGTTGAGGTTCTCCATCTAGCTCACATATACTCTGAGCTCACCATTAGTGAAATTTATTAACCCTGCCTGCATTTTCTGGACTACAGTGTTAAAGATACAACAAATATTCAGCAATCAAAATTAAGAATTAAGTTTATCATCCACTTGTGGGCTATAGGTGGCACAGAGTTTGTACTTGTCAAATGTGACTCACATTAGCACTTGCCTGTGTGTTTTTATTTACTTTTATCTTTATTGACTACTTGCACCACCTGTCTATTCAGTGGTAAGCTGTTGATGCTTTGGCTAGTTGCTGACTGTCTTTAAACAAGATTCAAGGATGTACCTTTGAAAAACTATAGACAGGACTTGAGTTAATATAGGAAAACAATATGTTATACACCACCAGTTGCGTTGGGTGAATCTTGCTATCCAAAGTGTGTTGAATGTTAAATAAGACAGAATTTCTCATGCATCTGGAGAGAACTGTTGGTTCACTGTAGGGTTCCCTTTCAAGTCCATTTAAGGAATGCCAATGTTAAATGTCATGTACACAGTATAGAGCATCCATCACCGAGTTTAACAATAGGTAGAGGTATGTAACTGCAGTGGCCATGTGCATGTATAACTTGCATGTATATTCCATTACCAAAATTTTGTGTAGCCCTGGATGTATAAATCTCTGCTGGTCTTACTTAGTATTACCTTTTTTCGTTAACTGACTGAAATAAATTTGGAATTTCAATTGCTGCTCAGTTAGAGAACATAAAGTAACAATTCATGCACCACTTTATATTTCTCATACTTTATTGTTGTAGACAAAGGTCAAAAGCCCAACAAGTTTCTTTACCAGGGTACAAAGCAAAAGATAGATACATGGCGATCACAGGATGATGGAAGTCAATATGCTACTCAATATTTTCAACTTGGTGGGACATCTAATGCCAATACATTGGCAAATTTGAATTTTAAAGGACCTGGTAAGTTTTATATACTTTGATTGAATTTTAATGTATATACCTACAGCTGAAATAGTATGCAAGAACTTTTAGTGAATTTAATAGGACTACAGTTATGTTTGTGACCAACAGAGCATCAAACGTAGGTCTCATGGCTCCAAATCGGATACCTGTTCTAACTTCTACTGAGCTAAACAGAAATTGTATTTAAAGTAAGGTGTTTAGTAATGGAACTTTACTCTACAGCACTTTCAGCTGGTGCGATTATGATTATTTAACTTGTACTGTTCTTGTACCACTTTTTTTACAATCCACGCTATATTTTTTGTTGAAACCTGTTGTAGGAGTAAATGAATAATCTTTTAAAGAAATGTACAAGGTATTGTTCAAATATATGACATGACAGATTTTCATGTTTTATTGTCTTTTGACATTCTGAACAGGGAAATGAAGTTTGTGATAGGAACTGACAAGAAACATTTTGCCAGGCATGTTTATCCTCGTAAAATGTTTAGACACTATGAATGTCAATTGTCATTTGTTTATCCGTTTGGTTGTTATCACAGTGTTTTCATAACATGACACATACTTTTGTTAACAATAGTACCAGCAATGCTAGAATGCCGTCTGGGCTGAATCAGAAGCAGTTACAAATGTTTAATGGTATTAAAGAAAACTCTGTTTTAGCAATAGACTATCCAGATCTTTATGCTAAGGCTCACTCTTTTGCAATTTGGAATTATCATCCTTTGTTCACGAGAATACTATTTTAAAATGATTCTTTGCCACTGTTTCTTTATAGCATTTGATCTTGATAGTGCCTGGAGTATTCGGAAAAATGTCCCATTACCTGGCACTGCAAAGCAGTTAAATACTGCAGCAACTTCATTTTATTCCAGACATGTCAATACAGTGAAAGGTAAGGGTAAAAATGTCCCTGTATCCGTCTTCTAGATCAACACTTTCTAGGAATTTCCTTTTGTCACAATACAAATGCAGCATGTATATCCATTGAGAAAGACTAATTTATCATATAGTTGATTTAAGAATATACAACACTCCTACTGTGACTGTAATATGACATGATATTTGATAGATAGTGAATGTATTATTCTTTACAGAAGTATGGTTTGATTTTATTTGCAATTCTTGACTTGCTTCGAAATAGCACCTTGCTGTCAAGTCTCTTTTAATGGTGAGACTTTCTTATTTGAAAGTTGAAATTATAATTATCTCTTCAGGAACTAATGACAGCACCACTAGTAGTGACTCAAAGAAGTTTGGTCAAGTAACACATGGTAAGTTATAGCTTTGCATTTTGTGTCGTAATTAGCTCAGAAGTGATTGATACACATTCATACTTGCTAGTTAGGCAGATTCTGTATTGATTGAGGTTTTTTTCTGTATCCACCGTGACATTCCTTCTGGTTTATTAGGTCTGGAATCACACTGTAAGTGGCTTGTGTCTTTGCAAGTGGATTCAAATGCCAAAGGCTCATATTCTACTGAATGTTAATTGAAGTTGAGTAGATTCACATAGATGTATTAACTAAATCAGACATGCCCAAAGTCTGGCCCCTGGGCCAAGTGCGACTTGTGACTAAATTTCCACTGTCCGGATGTGTTGTGCCATAAAACAGCAATATCTGGCCCACCAGCACATTTTCCCACCGTAAGCAGTACACACTCTCGAACCAGTGATTCTATATATCACCAGAGGGTGGCTGTAAACCTGTGGTTGCCATCTCATTATGTGACCCCTGTGTGAACTTTTGCCACTGTGGCATGTTTTTAGCCCATTTTTAAAATGGCAACTCTTCACTTTAATGCGGGTACATTTTTTTATTTTTCTGAGAAGAATAGATTTTAAAGTCTCTGTGAATCGATTTTTTTGTTAAGAGCAAACCACAGTTTTGTCAAATTTTTGTCATTTTACTTAACTGTACTGTCCTTTCTTAAAATGTACTGGGATCCCATTTTTCACGAAACACTTCATTTGCGTTTGATTTATCGTTATTTTAAACTTTAACTTTCCTGTTACTGCAACTGATTCTCATTTGCAGTCAGCAATTTGATATTGTTTTCATATTTACATGGTAATTTATAATGGTAATGGTTCTGGGAATGTCAAACTGAATGTTCGGCCTCCATACATCGTTATCTTATCAGGCCCTCTTTGCAGAAATTGTGGTCACTCCCGAAATAATAGACATTGCCATTGTTACACAATGTTACTTAAATTCACTTGCACATCCATGTGGAAAAGCACGATTTGTGGCATTTTGATTAGAAGTGCCACCATTTTGCTCGGTGGCAGATTTAACATTAAGATAGTAACCGATTGAGTCATGTCATAATAATTTGTTCATCACTTGCAGCGAATGCAAATGAAAATGCTGGTCGTGGCTGGAATTTTAGAAAGCCAGAATATTCATATGGAACATTAAACTCTTCAAAAAGGCAGTTATCAGATAATGATGGTGAATTATCCGGCAGTGTGGCCAAGAAAGGCAACTTCAGGACTATTGATCATCAAAAATCGTTGGTGTATCCTATGGCAGCTGGTAAGATGTATATTGTATACCCTGGTGCATTATAAACATTATAAAAGGCAG
This sequence comes from Chironex yamaguchii, assembly GCA_024741275.1. Taxonomy (NCBI): domain Eukaryota; kingdom Metazoa; phylum Cnidaria; class Cubozoa; order Chirodropida; family Chirodropidae; genus Chironex; species Chironex yamaguchii. The sequence continues at coordinate 5,034 of JANTCA010003820.1, read as the reverse complement.
TAATGACTAAGCCCCATGGCTTTAGCTTAAACTTTAAGTATTTCCCATCTATTTGCAACTGGCAAACAAAAATGTTAAGAATACCAATCATGTACTTCTAAAACTTTTTACTAAGCAATCCTCCTGTTTTACAGTTAGCAAGTGAGGCTGTTATACACAGTGTGCATTGGACGTAAGTAATATTAGGTGGGATGAAATTTTATTGAATTTGTATAGTTATGAGATGACAAACGTTGTGTATTTTCCTCCGGTATCGGCTGGACATTTGGTGAACCAATGAAAAAGGAAGCTTACCATGTACCAGTGAGTGTAAGAGACTGAATTTTTAATGTGCATGTAGGAGTGGGAATATACGTGAAACATTAACAAATGCTCGTAGGCGAGTGATACAAAGTGAGTGGGAGAAGACTTAGAGTTGGGGTTAAGGGTTAAGGAGGGATGGAGGAAGCGAGATCACAAAAAATCTGCATGTAATGTTGTTAAAGATGGTACCAGGATTGATGTAAAGCGGATGAATTTCCTGTAAAGCTATATTTGTCTGAGCGTTTCGTGGAAGGGGGCTCCTGTTAGCTAACGTCATAGTACGAAACCCTGTCCAACGCCCTTTTCAACATCAGTACTGGTCACTGAGGTACTTGGGTTTGCATACGTTATGAATTTTAGTCGTCGTTTGATTTTTGTAGCCCTTGTTAGTCCAAGTTCTTTTCCATATGTCAACCTGTCTGTTTTCTTCTTATCATTATTTCACATAAGTTAGGGTTCTTAGCTTTAACATATACGAATGAATCATGAACTGCAAACGATGCAGAAGCGTCGAAAGTACTGTTTGTTTGTCCTCTGATGCTGAATTCCTGGTTTTTTTTGTGTTAGTGATATTGTGACGCCGTGCTTGGTGCAACAGTTGATTGTATGAGCTAATATGTGATAGATAACTGCACAATAAATTGTCTATGAATGTAACGCGCTAGGGTGTTGCTGAATGTAGAAATGGCTTGTCTTCCCTAGGGTACAGTTTCTCGACCCAACTTTTGTTTGAGTTGATAACCCATCCATGCACCAATGAACTATTTAATGCTTGTCATTCATAAAGTTCCCACCTTCTTTCCTCAGATAGGTTTAGTTGTGCAGTACAAACTTACCAATGCGCTTTTTAATTATAGCAAATCCTCCATTTACATATTTATGGCGTGTAACGTTTATGTTTCTTTGTTTTTATGTTTATTTTCTTTGTCGCATAACTAAGGCTTTGTTTATCGAAAAATTGCGAATGACTCTTCTCCAAAAGGATTTTTGACACTAGTCACACGACACCACATTGTTGTGAATTATTCTCTTTTTTCTTTTCTTGTGTCAAGGTCGGAGCGACCTGTCGAACAGACCTGAGAGAAAACAATCCGCTCGGACTCAAAGGGCCCAGAATCTGTATAATTCCTACTTGAAGTCTGCAGGTCTTGGTGAATACACTCCAGACGAGTCAAGTTACCCTAAGGATGAGAACAAGCCTGTGTCGAAATGTCGTCAGAAGAGTGCGAGTTCTGATCGAAGTTTCTGATACTTTACGGGCGACGCAGTGGACAGTTACATAGTTAGGTGTGTAAATAACTTCAACCTGAGTAACTGATTGTCGGCTTGTTAAATGACATGCTTGCAAGTCTTAACGGGAGTCCTGTGATTCCTGTGCCGTCGACAAAACCTTATGTACAAATTCTAATGCTATTAGATTATAACTATGCTGTTCACAAGGTGTGGACAAGCCATTTCAAAATAGCTTGAAGCTGTTATGTGATTTTCTTTTAAAGAGAAAAAAGATAGCTCTGATTAAGATATTTTGTAAATAGATTTACCTTTAAAGGAGAGTTGTTAAAGATTGTGGGGGAACATTACATTCTTTTTAAAAGGGACAACGTTGCATCTATGTGGAAAGTAAAACTCCTAATTTTGTTAGATAAGGTGTGTTCAGTTAGTGCTTAGCGGGTTGTCTTAAGAGCATGCAACTTAGTGCTTATGGCTGACGTATAGAGTCAGTCTAGGATGTTATATAGATTTTGTCCGACTTGAAACTGTAAAATATGCTGCCGTACATGTATGACGTAGTAGCCTGCTAGTAAGTAAAAGGTTATTTATTAGTTTTTGTGCATGGTATTTTGTTTGTGGCGACACGAAATCGAACTCGCAATCTCTGACTTGCATGATCATCGTCTTATCCACTATAACACAGCGGCTCAAAGTGCATTCATGTGTAAGTGAGATCATGTGTAAGTAATGGCATGCATTAGTTGGAAAATGCATATGTTTAGCTATACATCAGTGAGATCATTGTTAAGTGGGACCAGACATCACTGGAACCATCCATGATAAGGACCATGATTAAGTGGCACTATGCTTTAGTGTGACAGAGCATAACTGGACCATGCATATGTGAGAACAAACAAACATAGCATCATGCATACGTGAGACTATCCATAAGTGGGACGATGTTTCATTCCCCTGGATTTACGTCGTTAATTACCCTCGCCAAGGAGGTTATGTTTTGCCGTTGTCTGTTTATTTATTTGTCTATTTTTCTCTTTTTGTTATTCAAATATCTCGAAAAATTATAAACGCATCGTCCTTTAAGTTTTACAGGAGGTTGGTACTCTGACTGCTTCGAGCTAGTTCTTTTTAGGTGATGATTCTTTTTCGGAAACACAAAGTGGGGAAAAAAAAGTTCAAGAAAAGTATAGAATCTTGAAGAGATTAAAATTGAAGTAACTTGGGTGTTCTGTCCATCCGGCATGATAACCCAATGTCGAAATTTGGAGGCGCAAAAGATGACGCTTCTTGCCCGGTGTAAAAGTAAATAAAAGAAACAAATGTGTACTTGTTGCCTAAAAAGTTCAAATACAGAATTCTGTCCTCCTGATCATCGTGAGAATCCTACTAAAAGGTCATTTCAAATGTTGTGCGCGTTTTATTGAAGTAACATAAAGTAATGATTATTGCTTGAAAAATTGAGTACCTGTTGTTTATTACAGCGTAGTATCGAACAAAAAGGATACATGAGACATCTAGTGATATCTTTTAAGAAATGTTTGTTTATAATTAGTAATTAGTATTCGATAGAATTGTACGTTTTTCCCACTCCCTATCAATGTCTCACTTATCATGGGTACAATGTACTTACTAGTAAGTGAATATTTATCCAACTGTTGTTTCTATCAAACGTGCCTTCACAGTACCGTAAGTTTTCTCTAGTCTAGTGCTATATGACATAGGTCAAGGATCTTGCTTGTTGAGTTGTTATACTTGTCATTAACCAGAAAAGGTGTTTGGGATCTGCCCATCTAGTATACATACTGGTGCTTTTTATGGACTGTGATACTCTTGTATCTGCTGGTCACATAGAAGTACTTTAGAGATGATAGGTTATCATGTCTCGTGAACATACCTTCCTGAAATGGGTTAGAAACTTAAAACTTTAAAAAGTTATGATTGTTTTGACGGTAACTTGTATGAAATCATTCATGAATTATTACTAGCAAAGAATAGGCATAGTACTATTCTAGCTTGGCTTCATCTATGTCTACAGTTTTCAAGGTAAATGTTGTAGAACTGCCTTTTTGTGTGGATATTTGTCTATTTGAGAGTGAGGCTAAACTCGAGTAGAATTTTCTCAAGATGTACATCAGTGTTGCATAATTTTATAGCTTATTATCAAACTGAGCTTTTGATAAAATAAGCACTCTATCCTGTGTTTGCATGGTCTTGTCTTGTATTTTGTCTTTGTAAATATACATCTATCTTTGTTTAGTAATGTGTGTATAATAAAATGTATATTCTTGTTGGGCTTTTATAACTGGAGATATATATAATTAAATACGGAAACGACACTCTGATCACCCTTCAGTCACACTGTCCCTGTTTACAGTGGGATTAGCATTCACGTTGGAATCACCAATACAGCAGTGATTCATCAACAGCCATTTCCATGTCAATTCCAATGATAGCACCTGACCTCTTTGCACCCTCTGCTGTAAGTGTTTCTTACTGAAAGCACAGTATTCAGGGTATGATAGGCAAAGTGAAAAAGGTTTTAGCTGAATGGCACTTTCCATTGGATCGTTGTATATATTTTGGACAGAAATTACAAATGACTAGATCATTCACTGTAAAATATGGTATGTGTCAGCAGTGCTCTGGGTTTTATTTTCATCCTATAAGCAACACGTTTTGTAAGTTATGACAAGGTTCTGAAATGTGTCTGAAAGAACTTGATAGCAGCAAAGATACACGAATTGTCATTTAAGAATGGCAGGTACAATGAACTTGCTAAATTGTCTCATTTCGTTTGCACTCACTCGCGATAAAGAAACACTGCCAAGTTACCCAAATTGACAGGTGCTGCTATTTTTCTAAAGCCTATTGAACAACTCAACATTTCAATGTGCCTTTAGGTAGTCAGCCGTTGACACTAACACAAACGTATTCCCAAATGAAAAATGACGGTTGTACTATCTACTTCCTTTCTCTTTTAAATTCATTTCGTTTTAAGATCTTTTATGTCTAACAGTTTGCATGTTAGGATGTTAGCATCTCATCATCTTCGTTTTAAATCCGTAGCTTTTTCCAGTTAAGGGTTCAAGAAGTTGGTTTCTTCTAGATCTCGCTAAGATGGCCGAAGGAATGATACTTGTTCATCAGAATCTACGTGGGTTTTAGCTCACTTAGAATACTGAAATAGCCTTGTCCATCACTTCACTGACTTGTCGCTACAGACGACTTTGCGTATACTTCATCTGGTAGGATCGGCCGAATAAGTTTGATGTACACGGAGTTCGCATTTGATTGGATACATTTGTTATAGTCTAATGTGCGTTCATATAGCTTTTATATTACAAGTCAGAAGTAAAGAAAGAAAATAAAGTTTTTGTTCTTAGGATCGTTTCGGGAACAAAAATTTCTTATCCAACGTAAAATGGCTGAGTAGAGTGATAATCCCGACCCTGTCCACATACAATACCTTGTGCCATCATAAGCCATCAGACTTGGGGGGGG
>JANTCA010003819.1:0-10546 GCA_024741275.1 Chironex yamaguchii | reverse complement strand
AGCAAAAATCCATATAAATAAGTTAACTCAATCAACACCAATTCATTACAACTAAAATATTTCTCCAATTAATAAACAGAACTTTTGTTTAACGTTTCAAATTAAACCTTCATCAAGTGTCACATAAAGTGACCATCCTCTACAAAATGTCCAAAAACTGTGGAACACTATTTAGTGTTAGGTGCTAAACAGATATTAACATCAAGTCTAAGTGGAGTCCTAATGCTGCCAACATACCGCTTTTTACATATTTTACACTGCAACAGATACACTACATTTCTAGAATCACAATCAAACCTGTGGTTAATCTTATACACCTCACTACCAACCCTTTACTAAACCTATCACAAATTTAAATCATATCACAAATTTTGCACTGTATTTCCCCACATTTAGCACAACTCCTATCTCATATGTTTGCTTCCAGTGCTAATTAACTTGTCCTTACGTGACTTTGCCTTCCAAAATGTATGTTATGGACTATGGGTGGGTTAGAAAATATCTGTGTTCGTGTCTCAAAGGCCTTAAGTAAGGGTCTGTACTTATCTAGTATAGTTATAACCTTACTGACAGCTGGATTGTATGCGACAATTAATAGTACCCCTGCATCTTAGGTTTATCTATCTATCTATCTATCTGGCGTGCTCTTACCTGCTTCTGAACAAAGTCCTCTTTGTAACCTCCATCTACTAACCAGTGGATTAAACCCTATACTCCTCCCTCAAACTCTGAACATATCCTATGCGTTCTATATAGAATGGGCCTGCTAATGTGCCAACTTTGACTGAAAACCCGAGAGCAAGACGTCAAGCATCCGCTGTGGTCCGTCCCTGGCGTATGTCAAGGATCGTACGATGTATAGTGAAGGTATTGATTGTTGTCTGTGACTTCAAGCAATAACCCAGTCTCTCATCATCATCGTCGTCGTCGTCATCCTTACAATCACCACCACCCTCACCTCGTGCCTGCAACCGAAAATGACTGCCAAAACATGTGATTGTGCCATAGGCCAACATTTAGTAGAAAATTCAGAATGCGCCAAAATGTATATATAAATATAATACCTTTTTTATATATTTGTCAAGAGTGGGCATTACCACAACAGCTGCACTAAGTGGGAGCCGACCAGGCTCGAGTGTTGGCTTTTAAGTCTGAGGGTTGCAAGTTCGAGCCCGGTCGGCTCCCACTTAGTGCAGCTATTGTGGTAATGCCCACTCTGAACGGCAGTACACTATCGTTGAACAGTACTCAATACGTCAAAACACGTAGAGCGTATTAGAGAAGAAACACTAATAGACGAGAAACGGTAAATTCGTTACTCAGAGTTTCACGTCACGATGGACGATCTTCAGACGAATTCGTACACATATATATAAGGGCCAAGAGGTTTCTTTCACCTTACATCTCCAACACTTTTCGAAGTATTCTAGCTGTTCCCAACAAGGCTTTTTTGTACAACACTAACATCAACTTCAATCTCTAGTTTTTCCACCCATCCATTTAAACGTTTGGTTACACAGCCCATAGTAGCACTTGCACGTTTTTTAACGACCAGAGCGTTATCAGCTCCCTCTTTAGGTTTTGGTACTATTATTATTATTTCAACTATTATTATGATTATTATATATTATCATTATCATTTTTATTATATTATATATCCATTAAATAAGAGACTTTGATTTCACGTTTCGACTCAAATATTCTTCAGAGCGGACGTTCGAAATTAATGGAGGAATACTTACACTATAATGAACAATGTGGTGGTTTGAGCTCGTGAAGAGCTATATATATACACATACATATATAGTTAATTACAGGTCAAGGATTGAAATGTTCAAACAACTTAGCAATGCGTATGATGCAGCAGCTGAATTCAAAGTTGTTTTTTCGTCAGGTGTCGAACAAATTTATGAAAGGTTGTCATTTGGAAAGTTTCATCCAAGAACCACCAAAGAACATTGTTATGAATACAATGACCAACATTGAGCACTTTCTGGTAAAGGCAATAAAAACAGTCTAAAGTATCTAGTCAATAGTTTGAGAAAGCCAACCCAATGAAGTGAATAAAAGTTTCTAAACTGAAAAGATATAGTGTACATGAACTAAGCTAGAAAGTTGTTCAATTTAACAAATTTCAATCAACTCCTATTCTCTCGATACGATCAAGCAAGAATCTTAATTACTTTAAAAACTCGAAGAAGTGATGACCAAATTATTACAAGATTAACGTCGTGAAAGGGTTTGACTTGAAGACACGTAATTACGGTTAATTTTTCTATTAGCAACTGTCTGCGTAACGAAGCATATTTGCAGAATGGCATACATTTTCACGAGTTTCAAAATTAGTTCTATTAAGCCCATAACAAGAAAAGCTACATACTCGTTTAAAGGAACAACCATAGCATCGAGATTAGTCGCCAAAAGGAGTCCTGTGCCTTTATTGCCAAAGATATAGTGCAATCCAACTGCTGCTGTCCTCAGGATTCACTCCCTCTATTAAACACTACTCTTACAACGTTCACGGGGTATTCTCCTACTGAGCATTTCATAAAGTTGCCACAAATCCATTCTTATCTTCCTGTTGACTGTCTCTTTAAATTTGACGGCTGTTAACGTCCTCTGGGATCACTTCACCAAATTAGGCTTAAACACCAAAGCAATCGGTTTGTAGTTAGTTTCAGAAATTGACACTACATCGCACACCGAGCCTTTGACTACAACTTAAGCTTTCTTTGTAAGATTTTAAGTGCAAATGTAATCGCTTGGCGCCACGAAACTCGCAAGTACCTTCATGTAGTACTACAGTACATAAGTATTTATCGTCTCATTACATCTGAGGCTCGTCTATTGAGCTAGTCTATTGCATTGTGTATAGTCGTTACAATAAACGACTACGGCTTCTGAAACACAGCAAATCCGTTACCTGAGTATTTTTATACTACATCTAACAAACCAGTGAAAAAAACCAAAACGTATTCTTTGCGGCAATTATTCAGTATGTTTATGGGAAAAATTTCGCTATCACATTTTTCCGTAATCAAAAAACGTAACTTTTATAATTTCCTCAACGAGACTCCATGCCCGTGCACATCTAGCCTAATAGTCACAACGTCGCGTTATTTTTCAAGCAATTCGGAACCACAAAGTTATCTTTTAATACCCTGTGGGATGCTAAATCTAAACACGAATGACAGAATGTAAGCGTATTAGTAATAATTCAAGCTGCATGTAAAAGAATGCAAAAACAAATAACTGAAATGTAAATTACAAATGTCGTCTACGAGTTGCATGTACGTTTTACATTTATATAAATGAATATATACATATATATTGCTAACTTTCTGGATAATATTTCAACAAACGAATACACATCACTGACCAACAAAGATGAGAGACACGACAAGGCTTATCATACGGAGACACGAAAGCAAAAATTGTGGCTTTTAATCAATATTATAAACAGGTAGTATCGTTAAAATATCCTCCTACCTAGCTCCACTAAGAAAGCTCTTTTCAGTATCATCAACCTGTAAAGTACTTCCTTCACCTGTCGATGAAAAGAAATGGAACCACGGATTAGGCAGGCTCATTTTCCTGCTAAGTATAACAGACGTTCTCCTAATATACCCCGACATCTCGCTAACAAATAATAGTCAAAATTCTGTCTTGTCGAAACAAGCTCTCCTTCGTGGTGTTAAAAGGATTTCAAGCTTCGAAAAAGCATCTAATATACTATGACGTTCATTTCGTAGTGCTGACCTTAGGAGGTCTGGGTCACAATCTACCGAAAATCATATACACCATTAATAACGCAATATTCGGGTCAAAAACTGCTGGAAGCTTTAACATTATCTGACTTACTACAACGCCAGCCTGTTTACTATACCAAGTCATTTTAAGAGCAGCTGACAAAAACCCGACATTTCTGTAACATCTAAGGAGAAAGAAAAAGCACTTGCCTAGCGTTCCCTAGGTCTTGCTAAAACAATAAATGACAATGACAAATTTTTCTGGAGCTTAAAAAGCCAAATTAAATATCCCTATTTTGGTATGACGTAATAAAAATCTTTCCCATGGAAACGACTGTCATGCCAACATGGAATTGCTTTAATCACGCGCAGGTTTGTAAAGAAATCATTCAAAAACCTACTGAACAAATACAGCTATTTGAATATAAATCCAGACCCAATAACAGCTTAATGCTAATGATCTTGAACGAGGTGATTGGTTAAACCTTCGCAATCAGAATCGACCCTTCCCAACTGCTCTGCCTTAATAAAATACGTCAATGCCATCACCAGCTGAGATTTGCGTGGAATAAAAACCGATGCATTTGTGACGAAAATCGACGAATTCTAAATAAGCGGGATTACTAAGCTGACCAGAACTAGCACTACAAGTCACTAAAATACATTCGCGTTTTACAGCAAATTACATCTTTGCACCTACAAATTCACAGCCGAAACAAAACAGCACTTGCTGTAAGTCCCAAACATTCATCAGATGACAAAAGCTATCTCAACGAATCGACTGTTTAATATCAAGTAAACGGGCAAAAATTGCGCAAATTATTGCTGCGCATGTTCAGTATCAAACGAAAGCAAGTCAACAACTAATAGCGTTTCACAAGTCATAAACTGTCCCTTAATTTAATCACCCAAGAAAGTAAACTGTTCGAATAGAAGTAGCCATTAGAAAAAGTCAATAGTAATGTGAGATCTGGCATTAATACGTGCAACGAGGATTCACGCTAGTTTTAAACGCAAGGCGGGTATACAAAGAAAGGCTTTATGAATTGTTGAAGTATTCTAATATCCGTTGCTAACACCTGCAACTCAATGAAGAACACTTCCTCTAACAAGGAAATTACAATTCTCCCTTAATAAAGATAACGAAGATAATTTTAATGAGAGATGTACGGAAGCCATCGTCGTAATAAAGTATTTCTTCATCACAACAATAATCTGTGTAGGATTGATGGTATTTGACATCTGCACCACTCAAAATCGGCTTTACACTTCCAACGAGACAATTACTTTCTTGTTGTGCTGGAAGTGTGAACTGATTTTTTTACTTACTGTAGCATTTGCATACCAATATCTATAAATGTGACTACATATAACTACAGTCATATGCAATTGCACACAGCTCAAAAGAAACTTTATTTGGAAAAGTCAAATAACGTTCCAGTCTGTTTCAGAAAATCTACGTTAATAGCGAAGAACGGTCATAATTGAGCTCGTGAAAAATTAAGCTAACCATACATAGCTCCGTAACTGTATTTACATAATAGTATATCTAAGGGTAAACACAGCTATATCTACATATAAGACTACACAAAGCAATCAGTTCCACAGATTTCTGATAACAAATTTTCAGCTATCCCTGGATTAATATCTTCCTAACATAAAAGTTCATGGACCTAAATACTAGAATTAAATCCGTCAATCGTCCAATATCAACACTTCCAAGCTTTCCTTTTTCAAATCCATCCCCACCAAATTTGGCGGCTTTTTCCAAAATACGGGCAATGGCTTTGTTAAAACGGCTATCTAGTGACGATGTTGTCTAAAATTGGCATAACATCTACAGCATTAATAATAAATGCTTAATCAGGACACCCAATTTCTAATGTCGTGATACCTAAGATACGGGCTTGATCTAAAAGGGCAAGTTTAAATCAGGTAGGCTAGCTTAGGTTTTTCTGTTAAAAAGGTTGGACTTTCAGGTGCAACACAGAAAATTTACTTATTCTTTAACAGGACTGGTTTGATTTATCATGACAAAATCATGGTTTAAATATTATTTTGGAATAAACATTAGTCGAAAAACGTACAATGTCAAAACCTTGCTGGCACAAACAAAATGCGTACATAGCATCACGTCCTACGTCAATCAACATGTTTATCTACAAGAAACTACCAAAACATGACCATAGTTCCTTGAACTGTTATTCTAACTGTATATTCTAACATTTTCCCGTAATCATGTCTGATCGTCAGGGCACTTGTATTTCTTCAAGTTTTCCCTCCATAGCGCTCTAGTTCCTCTGCAATCCTCAACACTCTTCTTCGTCTACACTTTCAAATCACCTCCCCAGTTCCTTCTGGGTCTCCCTCTTCTTCTCATACCTTCAACCTCTCAGATTATAACAGTGTTTGCTAAAGTTCCTTTCCTTCTGTATATTTGACCAAACCATAGTAGCTATTTCTAATAATCTCTCTTTCTTCCCTACCAGCCTTTCAACTTCATTCAGCACATATTCATTGGTGTGGCGGTCTTTCCAGCAAATATTGAGCGTACTGGGACAGAATCTCAATTTTAACACCGTTATTCTTCTATCAATACTAGTAGCGAATTTTCAGGTCTCGCATCCGCACAAGCCTATTGATGTTACTAAGATATATACAAGATTTAGCTTGACTCTCATTTTAATGGTACAGTTATTCCAGATCTTATTCAATTTAGCCAGCCGTGCAGTTGCCATTGCTATTTGCCGTTTCATCTCCATTTTGCACGTTATCTCAATAGTAATTGTCGGACCAAGTAAGTTAATTCAGCATAACTTATTAAATCTTCGACATATGTATATTCAAGGTAATTCGAGAGACTAAACGACACTGAATGATTTGTATCCTAACACACAGTCTATGTAACATATCTTGTTGTTTCAGTACAAATATCGACTTAAACGAAAGTCAAGCAAAGTAAGCTGCAGCAGACAGCCAAACATCAAAGAACACCAGTTCACACTGGGAACCAACAACTAAAACAAAAAAGCCACACAGAGACATGATATAACGCAGTTCTTCTTCGTCGTCGTCGTCTTCTTCTTTATCATGATCAGCATGATTATTATCAACGTCGTCGTAGTCGTCGTCATCATCATCATCATTGTCATCATCATCACCGCCATCATCAGTCATCAGCAATCGTTATCGTCATCATCATCCTCGTCGTGGTTGTCGTCTTGAGCCTCGAAAACGCCCTTTTGGACTTTTCTTTACAACTTAGCCTGGTATTTTTCCACTAAATTGATCCTATCCCTTGTTCACAACCTTGCCATTTGGTCCGCTCCAAAATTGCCCTCACCTCCTTTCTGGCTTGGTTAAGCTAGATTCTATACAGTAGCGATAAAATTTTGTTTATTCAAATACTCTACATCCACATGGTGGTACTTAATTCAGCACCGCCTCTTCATGTTGTCGATTTGCGCTGAGCTTTTGTCAGGGATCAGGCTATTACGATTGTATTACCCGCGAATAGAATACGTTCACTTTCAGCTGATCCTTGTTTGACTCCATACGTGCCACTTATCTCACTGTCCACAATGACCATCTTTAGAACAGCCTTTCCACAATCATATATGTCCTTACTCAGATCCATGACTTTCTGTCCAACACCAATCTTCCACAATACCCTAATGACAGTGTTCCATGGTATCGTCTCATAGTCAATAAACGCCAGGTACTTTACTGTACTAAAACTGTCAAGGGTCTCAATCGTCACAGCTGCTTACTGAGACCTTCCCAAAAGGCAGTAGTTTGTCTGCAATCCAATGGAATGTCAAAAAGCAGCTAAAACCTTACAGAACGTGTCAACAAAAGAAGACGCAATAAAGGACACTTAGCGTAATTACCTCCGCCAAGGTATCCCCTTTCAGCTTAATATTCCTACGTCACGAGGAGGATAGAACATATAGAACTAAAATACTAGCTATTGCTGGTTGATCCTTCCCGTGTTGTTCACTCCATTACCTTCAAGCTCTGTTGCAACATCACGAATAAAAAATTTGTGGGCTACTTGTTCTTTCTCCTTCAAATTTACAAATGATATAACGTTGTGCAGATGCATCCACATCACTAAGCAGGTTTTAAACTCTGTAAGACGTGACTTGACATTTGGCCATGACAGAGATAATATAACGAAGGGAAAAGTCTCTGGCGCGTTTACAGTTTCGTTGTCAAACAGGCAAGTTAAAATAAAGCATTTATTTCTGTACACAACTCTAAGAAAAGAAGCCGGACACCCTAAATACTAAAATCAAAAAATTATTGACTGAAAAATGTAAGAGATGTACGTATACGGTCAGAATGAAATTGATGAAGTGCACTGACGTGATCACATAAAATGATTTGCCACTAAAAGAGGTTGCTATATGACATATAATTAATCTTAAGATAATCGAAAATCAGCTAGAAATTGCACCTTAGTTAAAAAACTTTCAAATAATGAATAAAAAGATAAGTACGTAAATTCGTGAAAAACACGCCTACATGCTCACATACATATATACAAATAGCTAACTACTGACTGACTGACTGACTGACTGACTGACTGACTGACTGACTGACTGACTAACTAACTAACTAACTTTTTGACTGACTGACTGACTAACTAACTAACTAACTTTTTGACTGACTGACTGACGGACTGACTGACTGACGGACGGACGGACTGACGGACTGACTAGCTAGCTAGCGAGGAGTAATGCTCCGCTATTTTGCAAGTCAGTAAACGTTATAGTCTGAGACATGCCAAGCGTTATTCGACACCCACACACCTAGGTTGTCTTAAAAGTACAATGTCGGTGCAAAGCAAAATCTTGATTAAGCTGCAGTATGTTTAACAAGCTGCCCGTTTAATAATATTTCCCTACTTTCAATGATGAATTAGTTTAGACACATTCTTCAACTAAATAAATGATATACTTACTAGTTAAAGAAGGGACAATCAGACTCGCTACGTTTTCTACACTAGAACACTTCTTGTCTTTTTTGATAAAATGATTGAAGGACTCCAGAGGCTTTGTTACAGCTCTAAATCAAAGGGTACGCGTAAGACAACAAAGTGTTAGTCAAAAATATTTAGATTTCAATCAAAACAGTGAAATACTGTACAAGCATAGGCTTTCCTGCAGTTTATATAGTCATAATCAAATAACTAGTACATGCCAACATTGTGTTTAAATATACGAGGAGGACTGGTGAACACAAATAATAATTTTACCACTCCACTTTGAAAATTCTTACTGAAGCAATGCATCACGGAAAAATTATGTCTCTCTTTATAAAGGTCGTTAAAATGCATCTTTTATTGAAACGACTTCTACCTACAACGGATTAACAAGGCAACCAACAAAGAAATAATAGTACATAATTGCGTTTCTGTCATGGCTGTCCAATATTCTGTAGTCTGGAGACGTAGTGGAGCACTGTTGTGAATACATCTTTCTAAAGAACTTAAACACACACAAAACCACTCAAATGCGCTTTGCATTGAGATAATAAATATAACCAGATCATCAGGAGAATCTCAGATCTCCCTTCTGTCATTCCAATGATTATTTCCTTGATATTTTTTACATTAAAAATACCTGCAAAAAATCATGGGAAATTGTTTGAAATCTTTTAAGGTTGCAAAATAGTCTTGAAAAAGGAGGATTGATGAGAAATGTAGGCCCTATACGTCAGACATTGTACTAAAATCACAAATATTGGTAAAAATGATACGAGCAACATTACGAGGAGAGAAATGAGAGAATCTAGCATCACGATAAGTATGCAAATCTTACGTTAACTACAGGCAACTACACTCTACCTTGAAGCACTGGAAGCTCCTGCTTTGACAGCATCATGCATACCTCTGAAAAAGAAATACACGACCTCTGTGTAAGTTAAAAGTAGGTAGGGATAAAAAAGACAATAAAATTACATGAAATACATAGACATGAAAAAACTAGCAATACATATCTTACTCTATAGCTTTCAAATAAATTATATTCACTTCAACCATGACAACTAACTAGTAAGTCACCGATTACCTGACTTGCAGAGCCGGTAGTGAATAAACTGAAAAGAATCATTTCAAAATTTAACATTTCCAACGCTAAAATGCGTTTCTCTATGCCCCTTCTCCTTTTGGAAATATTAACTGTTTGTTAACTAATGAAAACACTAGATTTCTAGGAACTATGAAACTCGTTATTTGATAATTTGACGAATCAATGTACCATTACTACTTCCGTAACACAGGAATACTTGAAAAATGACTACGATTTGAATTGATCAGTATAACTGCCTTGACTGCACTACAAATACAGAGAAAACTGAGACTTGCAAGCAGGTAATGGGTTAAAAAACACTTGATGGCCAGACTTCGATCAGGACACTCAAACTGTTTCAGCTTAAAACGGACAGTAAACCCTTATCACATCAAAAGCAGAGCGTTGTCAATCCGATTCCATTTCAATTGTGGCTATTTTTAAACATAAAAGGAGGTTGGATACTGGTAGAATGCCTCTCTTATGTATGACATTTCCTTTCTAATACTTCTTGTAAACCGTTATAACGAATTCGCCCGGGACGCTCATTTAAAAGTCAGCCTTCAAGGGGAGGCTCTCATTAGAGGGGGGGGCTCATTTACAAATCTGCGTTTTTCGAGGGTGCTAAATTTAATTCGTGGACGTACAGAAACAATATTTCCCAATAGCTGTGTGTAGACAAATTAACGAACAGCAAGAAGAAAACTCAATCAACGCCCAAGT
>JANTCA010003817.1:0-10548 GCA_024741275.1 Chironex yamaguchii | reverse complement strand
ACATGTCTGCATTAACAACTAGCAGAAATAGATGTGGACTTCGGTAATTATGTTGCAGAGCAAGTTGAGCAGTGAAGATAAACCTCTTGCAGGTGATAAATTAGCAAGTAAAAGTAGTGATAGAGGCGAGGTGATTAAGGTGCTCCAAGAGCGGAGCCATGTCCGTCGAGGCAAAGTTGTAGCACCGTGGAGACATGTCTGCATTAACAACTAGCAGAAATAGATGTGGACTTCGGTAATTATGTTGCAGAGCAAGTTGAGCAGTGAAGGTAAACCTCTGGCACGTAATAAATTAGCACTGAAAAGTAATGCTAGAGGCGAGGTGATTAAGGTGCTCCAAGAGCAGAGCCATGTCCGTCGAGGCAAAGTTGTGGCACAGTGGAGACTTGTCTGCATTAACAACTAGCAGAAATAGATGTGGGCTTCAGTAATTATGTTGCAGAGCAAGTTGAGCAGAGAAGATAAACCTCTGGCAGGTAAGAAATTAGCAATTAAAAGTAATAATAGAGGCGAAGTGATTAAGGTGCTCCAAGAGTAAAGTTGTGGCATCAAAACAGTGAGAAAGTATAGCTGATCAAATAAGTGTACACCACCCTGAACTTGATGTCTCAGGACATCAGTAGATCACAGGAGCTTTACTTTTAGTTCCAAAAGCAAAACCCCAAAATACCTCAGAAAAATAAACCAACTAGAGCTGCAAATAGCACAGGCCAATATGAAGCAAAGACATGCTCGTAACCTTACAAGAAACTACAGGGAGAGGTCATACAGACAAAACAAAAAGATTCGGTCTCTGACTGCTACAATAAGAGAACTAGAAACTCATGTTAGGAAATGACAAATTGATCCTAGGAGGCATTACATACAGGGTCACATTCTCGATTGTACATTACAAAGCCTGCTTGAAGAGAGGCCTAAAGGTCAAAAATACCCTAAAAGGACCTGGGGAACAATGTCTACAAAGATGATTCTCCAGTGACAACAGAGGTACTTGTTTCCATGGTAGTTGCAAAAAATTGTCAATGGAAGATCGTTATTGGTTATTCTCCTCATTCCAGTACGACACACTAGACACAGGCAATTATTTTAACTAAAGCACTAGCATTTATTTGTTCATGATACTGGTACCAAAGTAGTATCAATCACTGGTGATGGACTCTGCAGCAATATCAGAATGGCCCAGCTCCTGAGGGACAACTTTGAGCAACACTATGGCAATTCTGAGTCTCGGTTTTCCTTTCCAATCTCAGGTGAAAAGTTTACTTCATATTGGATGCATGTCACTTGATCAAACTAGCAAGAAACCCCATTGGCGGAGAAACAAACTCTTTTAGATGGGCCTGGCAGACAAGTCGAAATATATCTCAACTCTTGTGGACTTACAAGAAAGGAAGGCTTAAGAGCTGGAAACAAGTTAACAAAGAATCATATTTGGTGGTAGAAAAATAAAATGAAAGTGAAGTTTACTGCTTAGACACTGAGTGCATCTTCTGCAACTACTATTGACTGGCTTCGACAAACAATGAAGGATACAGAATTTGACAATAGTGAGGGTGGAACCAAATACATCAAGCTCATGGAAAATTTTTTTGACTTCCTTAATTCTACAAGTCCTTGTGCAAGCGACTATAAAGCACCCATAAAGGAGGCAAAGTATGACCACTGGAGAACATTTGTTAATGACAGAATACAATCTCTGTATGACCTTTAAGTTCAGACCTAAACAGGATACCAAAAATTATACGAGAGTCAAAAAAGACAGTTATGCCTGGACTTATTAATACAATGAAGGCTATAATTGGACTTAAATCTCATCTAGTGCTAAATGAACCAATGAATTATCCTTTAACTTACAAGTTCTCTCAAGATCACGTGGAGATGTTCTTTGGTGCGATAAGAGCTAAAGGAGGTGTAAGCCATAATCCATCAGTTAACAAATTCAGGTAAAAATGGCCTTATTATTTTTTGTTTTTATGTAGGGCTTGGTTTGTCATACTACTATGTCACCAACTTAAGTCTACATCATTTTGTAGTAGAGGTTTCGAAATTTCTAATCAATTTACTATGTAAGTATGCATGTATTAAAAAGAAGAAAATGGAACACCATCAAGTAAACGTTTGATAATTGGTCGATGTTGTAAAAATATGAGTCACGGGAATAACAGAAACATTTTGTGTCATTGCACAATAACTGTTCTTATATTCCTTTATTATTCAGGCTGGCCTATCGTCAACTGCTATTAATGCACTTTGACATAGGAAAGTCAGGACAGATAATGGCATAGGATGATACTGTGCAATTGACAGCAACATTAACAATAACAGATGGAGCAAATGAAATGGAACAATGTATGAAGGTACATGAGCTTGACATAGTTGATATGCCAGAGGTACAAAGTCTTTCTTCATTTCAATCCAATGGTGTTGCCTACATTGCCGGATATGTTGTCTAAAATATAACTGAGGGCAAGTCTCCTCTATGATGCAAAGATTGTGCTCCTTATCTCTCTTATCTGAGGATCATCAGTGAAAAGTTGTATCTTGTACAAGAACGTTCACGCCTGCTTCATAGATTATCAAATTGGCTGGAAACTGTCAAGGTTGTCTTAACAATGTGAATGTACGCCAGACTGTAAATTCCTGGTATCAAATGTGGACCAACAAAACATTACAAATTTTGCGACAACATTATTGAAACGTAGGCCAGTATTTTGCACAAAAAGGTCTTAACAAAACAACGATGGTAACAAAGTCTAAGATTGCCAAAACAAAATGGCAGCTTGCCTGATACACTACCAAGGGCTTTCTTAAAAGCTTCGTCTACAAAATTTTAGATGGAGAAACAAGTCAAGTAGCCAAAGAAAGTTATGACATAGTAACGAATCAAGGGCAAAATAACTTTTACAGGCAGCTGAAAATGATGGTGATGATCAATATTTTGATAGTTCTATATCATCGAACATGCTACTGTCGCTTAAATAGATTGCTAGAGCTGAGGAAAAAAATCAGAAGAAAGATGAAGAAGTTTGCGACACATTATCCAGTTCTTCTTCTAGTATGCAAGATGAGGAAGCTGAGCATGTCCTAAAAAAGACTCTGAGGACAGCTTTGCCAAGAAAAGATGTTACTGCCAAGAATCATCATATAATGCATTCTGTGATTATTTTAGAAAGCATTTGATTGTGGATCACAATATCTGCTACATGAAACAATCAAAGAAGCTGTTTCTTACTACAGTTAGAGAAACACAATGTCTTGATGCATCTGAATACAAGGCTCGTAGATTGAAAGAAAATTTTAAAAGAACATTTCCAGAACTGGTTTTCTTCATACCTATGTAATACCCTTTTCACACGGATGCTTTGACGTCCGTTCCGTCAATTAGGCGGAGTTAAATTTGTTTTCAGATGTTTAGAATTTTGAAGTCCGTTCCATTTCTTACAGTTTATTTAACGGAGCTCAAAATCGAGAGAAAAAATAAAGATGGCGGCTAGCAGCTGCTGTGTTTGTTGAAGCCGTGACCAAAACTTGTTCTGCATTCGAACATTTCAAGGTAAGCACTCTAGCCTCGTAACAGGATTAATATAACATAATTCGAAGTCAGCTTAGTTGTTTGTTTGCACGTTGTCGATTTTCGAAGTTGGGTTCTACTCCAGTCTGGTTCGTCTCACTGAAGCTGTGCTTCGTCTCCCTTTAAGATATCTATTTAGTTTGTGATCGCAACTTAACAGACGGAGTAAAAATCGATTCAAAAAAATCAAAGTGGCAGGTATTAGCTGTCATGTTTCTTGGAGCCATGACCAAAACTTGGCTTTTCTAGACATTTGGGAAGAGTTTTCATCCCGATTACGGACACAAAGAAGAAATGGACCATTATATGATGAAATGGTGACAAGGTAATAATTTAATTCTTGACTTGCACCTTCTCTGCACTTTATATGAATTTGTCTCATCTATGCTACCGTATAGTTTCTATTCTACTGTACATCCTGTTGAATGCACTGAATGCACTGAATGACAAAATTCTCATTTAAGTTTAACTTTTGCTTAATGCCTTGTATTCATGCCAATTCATTGTTTTAAAGATGCTTAAATATAAGTTTGTTAGATGTGACTGTGAATTTTATGACTGTCACAATATCAGTGCTTTGTTGAAATCTTAAGAACTTTATTACTGCTGTCTTTATTTGACCTGTTGAACTTTTGTATTGTTTATCTAGATTGGTAGAATTTGGAATCCAGTGCGACAAAAAAGTTGTCAACAACAAGATTGACAACTTAAGTAGAAAATACAAAACAGAGTTGACCAAGAAAGGTATGCAGCAGTTCAAACTTTATACATTTATAAATGTCAGTGGGTTACCCTGGGATCCTTAAGTAAGTATGCCTTTATTTAAGTGCTGTAACACTGACTGACTGTTGGAGATTTGTGCATTTTGTAAGTCAGTCTCAAGCTCCTCTCCCTGGAGATGGCACTTCCTGTTAGTACCAGAATCAACAAGTACATGGTCAGTTTAGGGTGTAGTAATGCCAGTCAAGGTCTGAAAATTAAAAAGATTTTTAACACTCTGATTAAGAGCTCTGTAACTGTGGCTTGTTTTTAATGTTGTGAATTCTAACAGTAACCTCTATTTCACTTTCACCTGGTACTTATTCATGTAGTAAACATGGTACCTTACAGTGAAGTAGTTATAGTTATTAACATACTTGCACTATTATTCATTTTATTTTACACAGACATTTATTTGAATTTGGCAATTTTAAACTTCTTGAAAAATTCTGGGGTATACATAGAATATTTCAGTTTGAATCCTAATCAAGACATACATGACTGAATTTACATAAGATCCAATGCAAAAGCTTCCACATATTAACTGTAAAACATCTTGAATTTAGTGGTGTTAAATGTTATAGTGCACTTCTGTTTCTTTCATCCTGCTGCCTTTATGCATGATGATGATAATGATGATGCCTTTACTTGTTTTTAATTTAATCACTGTCACACACTGATGGTAATCTGTTATAGTTTACAGTAGAGTTTACTGTTTGCTTCATGTCCTATATGGTCTCTATTTCTTTGTACATACTTCAAATTGCAAATTTGTTTGCAATGTACACAATTTACCTTTACGTTTATTACTTTTTATAATTAGGCCATGCAAGTGAGCTAAGAGAAGCATAAGGAAATAATGTATAACTTACATATTTCTCTTTGCAGGCACAACTGGTGGAAATCCATCAAAGTGGGTATATTATGATGCTGTGCACAGAAGTTTGGAGCAATCTGATGTGGGGAATGTCTCCCTAATTGAAGAAATTGGCACTGATGACATTGAAAGTGCCAATGAAGAGCCACAGACTGGACCATCAGGCTCAAATTTATCAAATAATTTTAGTGACTCTGATCACTTGGAAAGATCCAGTAGTATTGATGTAGGTACTGTGATACACACTGGAAAAGGTCAGACTGGAGAGGATGGCAGTGGCAGGGAATGCAAAAGTAGGAAGAGATCAAGAGTCAGCAGTGCTGTCTGATGAAGAAGGCTTGCTGTATGACGAAAATGAAAAGGTTGACAACAGCTTTCAATTTGATCATGCAGATCTGTAACATGTATATTGAGCTGGAATTATCACAGACAATACAATAAAGGATTGTCAGAAACTACATGTGCCATGGATGAACATGTCAAAGACATGGTACCACTTTTACTGCTTAACTTCATATCATGGATTTTAGGCTTTTCAGACGAACCACAAATAAGTGAATATCTTAACATGAACGACAGGCTTGCCCTGATGGTATTATCAGTATGACAAGCAGGACCTCATGTTGTTTATTGGGCAAAATCCAAACACCGGAATCTGTTGCTTTAGCTATGAGTGTCCGACAAAGTCAGGCTGTAGTGATTTAATTACAATTTTAAATGGACTAGGTCAATTCATATCCCATTTGGCCACAATGGCTTACAACACATCATTGGCTAACCTTAGCATTGCTAAGCATTGCTAATCAGTCAGAAGAATATATTCCTGTTGGCACAGTTCCTAATCAATTTTGCTTATTGGTTTTTGACGTTGACTTTGGTGAAGAAGCAAAGCGACAAACTCACGTCACAAATAGTATCGTTATTCAAAAGGAATTTCCTGGACAAGGGATAATCCATAGACATCAGCGCCCAAATAAAAAACAAAGATCTTTAAAAGCACCCAAGGAAGTGATACATCCATAAAATAGCAGTCAAAGTAACTCCTGTTTTAAAGGTTTTGCAAAAAAGCTTGCTACTTCCAGCTCTGAGAATGCAAAATGCAAACAAATATGCCTCTTTGTCGATTTAGCATATGTCTGACTGGCCTTCCAAGCACTGAAGGCAATGGCTTGCTGCCAGCATGGTTTCAACAAATGTTAACATTCCAAACAAATCCAACTTGTTACATTTGCCAGTCATTGATGCATCACCAATTGAGTACTCAACTGTAAATAAAATTGCGGAGAGAAAACTGGAAATTACTGACAAACACAACTTCAAATATGCAATGCTGGTGTTTGATAAGGCTGTATATGCCAAAGAACAACATATTTGATGGAAAAAGAATCAGTTTTATGACAGATTCATTCAGAATGAGTGCATTTCGTACAATTATGTCTTATTGCGGAGCAATCTCAGTTATTCAAGGATTCAGGACTGCAAGTAATTTTTTATTATTTCATTGATAGAATGACCTTTCAATATTCATCTTTCTTTGCGAATGTTTATTACATCGATACCACTCTCAAAATGAAGGTACATAGATTTAGGATAAGGCCTCATTTTCAGCCTTTGTTGTAATGTAATTTGCCTTATGAAATTTATGAAACTTTATCAATTCCTTATATCTACTCCCATTCACGATACCACGATAGAAGCAAATGTGGTTGGTCAAGTTCCATAAATGGTGTTATGACTGGCAGACACTACAACCGGTCATGTATGAAGCACTCGAAAGGCTACGCTTGGAGGCAATCCTAAACAACTGTGGTGTAGAACGGTAGCATAATATACTGCAATCTATTTCATGTCTTGGTGATACAAATGGATCTGGCAATGTTTGGTAATCATATTCAGGGCTCAGACTTTCTGATATCATTCAAGAGTACACCAACGTCATCTCAGAGAGAAAAGAAGTCAAACAAAACATTTGCATTTTGGAGCCTTTATTTGGAGATGAATGGTAACAAGTATATTAATTACTTGCACAAATGTCCAGGTGCACAGTATTTCATTACAAATATGACTACATCATCAATGGTGATTGTCACTATTTGAAGCATGACACTTAACAAGTATATGTTGCTGTTGCAGATATTGCTGCTGTTCTAGTTGTTACTTTTAATAAAAACGACCACCTTCAAGTCACTTGCCTTCTCTATAGATAGTGCTGATAATGTTAGTCTTGCTCTGCTTAAAGGCCATTTCCTTCCAAAGAAAATTTTCCTAAACCCGCACGCGCACTGAAATTTACTTGTCCTTTCCGCACAAAATCATCTTTTGTGTTTCGCGTTCCAGCACTAAACTTCTTGCGTGGAAAACACGTTCCTCACTCAATTTTTTCAAGCATGGCGGACAACTTTGTAAACTTCACTCCAATGAACAACAGCACCATGAACAGCCAAATATTGCCCCTACATCTCGGAAAGAGAAGTAGATGATATTGGAAATGATTATCCTGGCGTGAAATCATTTCATTGTGACCGTATCGAGGAGATAAGGAAGTATCCTTGTTTATGGGACCACTCTTCAAACTGCTGGAGAGACACACTAAAAGAGACAAGTATGGAAACCGGTAGCACAAAGCCTGCAGATGCAAGATGGTAAGTAAGGCTTTGCTTTACAAAGAACCAACATAAACTGTCCAGGAGGGAAATCTGAAGGGAAATACTTTGGTCATGCTATCAAAAAGGAACCCAGTAGTCTGCCTTCTACTTTACTTCTTACCCAGCAACTTTGATTGGGTTCTCGATAAGTAAATAAAGTCAATGTGTTTTTTAGTGAATGTGGTGTTGTAAACTACGTTGTATTACTTGCAAAGTTCCCCCAAATGAATTAGTAAGATGTTCGAGAAACCAAAAATGTTGCAAATATTACCACAAAGTTATGTGACTGAGTGGCACGTGTAAGTACTTCTGCACTGGCTTCACTCTGCTCTCATGAGTTGGTATCCACAAAATGTTTGCCACTTTCCCGATTTTTAATCAATTATGTCATGTTTTTACTACCTGTGTTTCAGGTTTGACTATGGTGCCTCTAAACTTTGCCAAATATAAACTGCAACCTCAAATCAGGTGGTTCTGGCACTTTTGCATGAAGATGGACTCTAATGTTTCTCCCAACAAAAAAATACTTTCAGCAAATGTAAATTTGATGTGTATGGAATAATTCAATTATTCACAATTGTAGTACGTCAAGTCCAAAGACAATGGTCATTAACGAAATCTATAAGTACAAATACCGGACAAGGGGGTATGTTGTCGTATGTTAAGTTAGGTTTTCTGTCGGCTGTACATTTGTAAGGTCGATTTTCTAAACATAGAATTTAATCATATATCACCTCAACTTACTTTAAAATCCCTTTATGAGAACACGGTTTCCTCATTATTCTTTTTCAGTTATATATGTTGAAAAATAATTGAAAAAGAATTTAAAAAACTAAAAGAAAATTACAGGAAATGCCTCAAACGCCAAGAAAGTCAGGCAAGATCTGGTTCAAAGGCGAAAGCCTCGGCTACTTACAACTTTTTCCATCAATTATCATTTATGAAGGACGTGCTAAGCAATAGAGAAATCCAGTCCAACATCAATTTCATTGCACAGTCTCCAACACACTCAGTGCAGGAATGTACTTTACCAATTCCTTCTTCTATACCACCTGATGCAATGGGAGAACCGTCTGTAGCTGTAGCCACTGTCAAAAATGCCTGTAGTGGCAAAAGACGACATTTTAAATCGAAGGGTGGATCCTTTGAGACAATTGCCTTAAAAGAAGAGGAAATTGGCACAGATAAAAATTCTACAAGTGCTGTACGACATTGAAGACTCAGACTAAACAATACTATGCATGCAATTGTTAATGGGTTATTGATTTGTAATCCCATTGCCAATGAACTTCACCCTCCTTTGTAAAGAAATAATCTCGGAAATCTTCACGAATGCCTTTGGCTTCTCTTGAAAAATTGTGAGCCTATATTTGTCAAATCTCTGAGTCCGTTTAGAAGTCCTGCTCCCCCTCTCCAAACCCCAGGACAGAAGCCAACACTCTGTTACCGTTATCTGGAAAGTCATTTGGGCAAAATGAATTGCCATCATCAAAATCCCTACCATCCATTAATAAGTTGTGTAATGTGCATTGGTCTGTAGAGTATGCGAAATCTGGATGCTGCAATCCCAAATGAATTATCCTGCATGCCCTCGATAAGCGATAGTTAAATACCCTTTCCTTCACGCAAATAACGTCACGTGGGTAGGGCTTCATTAAGGTTTCAGTTAGCTGGAAGGCTTCATCTCCGACAAAAACGTATGGCATAATTTTTCTGAAGCAAGTAATTGTTCTTGGCTTTGGGATATTGAGTAGTTTATTGCTTATTGCATGCCCCATCTTGCTGTTAGAAAATACTCCAACATCACTATTAAGCCCCGTGTCACGAATGTCAACCAGAGCGAATTTGTAGTTTGCATCAAAAGCTGCTTATAGTCCATGCAAAAGCTGCTTATATGCTTTTTGTGATGCATGGTACAACTAAACATAAAAGTTTTTTGTACAGTCCTGGCTCCATTGGGAAATAACGGAAGAAGAATTACTGGCCATGCAATCTTAGATTCTCCTTTCTTCTTGCGTCCCTCAAAACTTTTCCTTACCCACATACGCTTTTTCTGGTTTTTTTTTCCTCTGCAATCTTTGCCTTAAGATAAGTTCTAAATTATTAAACGCCTGTTCACAGCAGCCATACTTTACAGTACTGAAGCAAAAATGCGCGCCAAAATAGTGGAAATTGGGCCTGATTATTTCGCTTCTTTTCCACGGAAAATTTTGTTTAGAGGAAGATGACCTTAAGTGAGCTCACCTTGACAAAGATTATGACAACATTAACGACAGTGGCACTAACAGTTACTGGAGACAGCAAAACTCAGCCGACCACAATAACGATGATGACTATTACAATGTTGATGAAAGTGAATGATCCCATCTTAGCAAGTTTATTACTTTTGATTTTTAATCCTCTATTTTTGGAACTTACGATTTGTTTTACTGCATATAGGAATACTCTTGTAGATTATTAGAGCTACAGGAGAAGTAGATTGGCACATGCATTTAGCACCTCTTCGCTCAATGTAACCATTGTTTTTCGTTTGTGACCAAGTGAATCATTCTTGCTATGCATATAGGGTGGAAATGAGCCGTATAGAAATGGTTCCAAGACATGCGACTCAAGAATACATACTGTTTACTCAAGAATGTGCCAGTTGCTATTTACTCATATTGACTGAATTTTGTAAGCTATGTAGTAATGCTATG
>JANTCA010003816.1:0-10548 GCA_024741275.1 Chironex yamaguchii | reverse complement strand
TCTGAGGAGTGTCAGACGAAAAAAGCTTTTAAGTATGATTTTAGCGCAATGTCGCAAATTTTCAAGGCGATTTCCAATTTGGTTTCTGATGCAATACGTGGACTCATGAGTCAAAATGCTAATTTTTGCATGGCGATCCTATAGTGTTGAACATTGCATTTGCTACTGGCATATATCAACACGTGATTTTACTATTGGTACCATTTAATACAAAGTTATATGTAATGTTGTATTACTGGATGACAATTACAAAAACAATAAACACCTAGAACACATTTGATCATTTATTAAGCCAAGTTGTGCTAAGTAAAATCTACTTTCCCTAATTTTACAAAACGCAGAATTATATTTTTATGTACAATCTTACCGTAATCCTCCACCGTCGATGGAAAGAACTTGCAAACCTTTCCCCTTGCATGGTTCAATCCGTCCTAAGAGAGACAATGCTAGCCTTGCTCTTCTCCTCATGTCGATATTAGTACCGTATTCCCGTATTTTTAAAAGGACTCCTACTGCTGGATCCCTTAAGCTGTGGTCCATGGCAACTCGATACTCTTTCAGGTGACATATTAACTCATCCAAATCATTGATAGTCAGTCTCTCTATATCTGATCCTAGCAACCGAGTTAATAATGTACCAGTGAGACATTGCACACTGGCTATTGACTTGAATGGACTTAAGGTTCCCTCTTCTCCAACCATAACAGGAGCTGTAACAGGAACACTGATACGTAACTGTTCGGTCGCATAGCATCTATAGCACACTGCAAATTGCTTTGTACTGACGAGCTGCTTACATACAACAAATTCCTTCTCCCTTTTTAACAATGTATGTAACACAGAAAGATTGAGAGACAGACGGTGAACAAAAATGTTATCCAGTGTGTAATTAAGTGACTTCAAACACACCATTTTCTCCAATTACATTCAAAGAATGTCTCTCACTTATGTCTTCCTTTCTGAGTCATACTGTGAATAATATGTTCTGTACTCATAAACTAATCCCATTTGGAAATTTAAGTCAAACTTTTTATGCAACGCATGGAAACACGGTCTTCGTGTATCGCGAGCAAGAGGTGCTACACCTCTTAAGTTTGGACTACTCAAAAATTGAAGGAATGAGTCAATAAAGAATGTAGATATCGTCCATTCAGAGCAGCCAATATTCATTGAAAAACCAAAATCACTTCATTGTATAGTATCAATCAGTTGTTGGCAGTAGAGTGGAACGCCATTTGTACTTCTAATCCACGCGCTTTAACTTGCAAACAATGGTGTTTGAAGTTAGTTATTAAAACATAGCCGATCATGCAATGGTTACTGAGTTGGCAATATTTTGTGGTTACCAGGAACTATACATGCTAGATGGTTCATGCTGGAATCGATCGAAGAAGGTGGAAGGTGATGACCACCTACGCCTATGATGGACAAGATACCTAGAGAGAGAGAGAGAGAGGGGGGGGGAAAGGGGGAAGTATAAAGTGTAATTTACTTCCTCCTTCGATTACAAATAAGCAAGTTTCGTAAGTATTCATTTGTGGAAAATTGATCGGAAAATTCAAATCGAGTTCACTGAGTGTTTCTTGGCGGCAGTGTGTATACCAATAGAGGAATACGAAACATATGATCCACAGGGAAATTGGGAGGGCTCGAGAGGTTTAGCTTGAAAAGATTTTTCTATGAGGAAGCCTTTTGAACTATGTCAACTGCAATTTGCTTCGATTTGTACCTCGTTTTCCATTCTGACTAGATGGCTGTTTGAGACAGCATTGTCTCCCTATCGGATATCCTTGTGTACACTCCTAAGTACCGTGCAATCGACACTAAGACATCTGCAACTTACTTGCCATACCGTCGAACAGAATCGTATTAAGGCACATGGGTTGAGAAGTACGTCATTGTGTGCAAACACAGCAGAAACACAGGTCGCTAAGTCAACCTTAAACAATCTTTTTTGGTACAAAACTTGAAAATCGACTTGAAAATTTGCGACATTGCGCTAAAAACATACTTAAAAGCTTTTTTCGTTTGACACTCTTCTTTCTTTGTTTCCTTTCTTGTTTACGATTGGCTAGTTTTGCTACATGTTTTGTATAAATAGGTTGCCATATACATATACTTTCCTTGAAAATTCTCAATAAGCTCGAGCTATGTCTGCATTTCTGGTAGGTAAAAATGAATCAAACCGCAAGAAGAATTACGGTATTCAACAGCTTGTATATATTTTGAATTAGTCCACTTCTCTTTTAAGCCCCCTCTCTATTAAGACTTTAAACCACCTAAATGATGTCTGGAAAAATAAAACCCCGCCCTCCCAGATCGCAGCACGCAAACGAGGCTAAAAATAAGATATCGATCCCAATCCCAGAACATCCGAAAGCCACTTCTATTTCAAGCAAATTATTTCATTGAAAGAAAAAATGCAATTGACACGACAAAAAGATAAATAAAAAAGAAACTTGGTGTCATTTCATCACCACTGATAACCAAGAAAGATTTAACGAATTAAAACAAAATTTACCGCACGAAACAAAAATATTGGGGGTTTCAATCGCGTGAAAAAATCTTAATGTGCAACGGCGACACGACTTGATAACAACATTGGTTTCAATTTGACGACTTCAAAAATTTCTTCTTAGCGACAACGGCAGCCTAGACGTAGCAATTTTAGACGTTTTTCAGCTAATAAAGTTTTGCCTTCATAAATAGCCTTGCTTAGTTTCGATTACCTTCAATAGTTTCACTTAAATTAGAAACAATTTTAAAAGTCATGGTACTCCAACAATTCTTTTACGGCGCTTACAATATCTCCTCATCGAATCACGATGCATAGTTCAATGCCGGTGTACACTGGGTATGTCAAAGTCGATATGAATGCAAGACAACAAAGAACAACAAATATACTTCACATTTGCAAAATCAAATCTACCACACCAATTTTGAGTAATCTTAGCACGAAAGCCCCGAATATCCTGCAGTCTACAAATAAAACTCCTCTTCCTACACAGCAATAGCTTTCTTTAACATTGACGGATGACATCCTCGTTGGGACCGGTCTCTCTCTCTCGTGCCATCCTGCCAATGGTCTACACAGGTCCACATGTCTACTCTACTATGACGTCGTTCAAGTCTTTTTCTATTCTGCCACTTACGTTTTCTTAAGGTGTTTCTCCATCTGTTCCTGTCAATAGCAGGCTACTATCTTTTTTAAACGAATGAGCATACCTTGTTGATCTATCTTTCATTACAACATTCCTACTGTCTCGACCACTCCCATCTAACCTCTCACCCACTTGTTGGTCTTGTGTCCTCTCAAACGCACCGTTAGGACTATGCTCCACAGGCACAATTCAAAAGCTTCAAGTCTTTTTGCAAAGTCCATATGTGACCATTGACAAGACAAAGGCTAGTTTTAGTTCTAGCTTCAGATTGTTCTTTTCCAACCTGTGGAGCGACATTACTACCTGCCTCGTTGTAAGAAATTGTCGCGATTTTGCCACGAAATCGGGAAAATAAATTCCGCGAAATCGAAGGAAAATTGCCCGATCGCGAAAATAAACTCCGCGTAACTCACAACACTCTTCACCGCAAAAATAAATTCCGCGAATTTTTCGCTAAGTTTTCGAAAACTTCAATTGACAGATACCTCTTCGAAAAATACAATTGGAATACGGATACGGGCATATACGGACCGTATGATATCTGAATACAATAATATTCGATGAAGTGAAAATTCTTACATCTCTGGATCGCGAAAACTAATTCTGCGAAATTTGCCGATTTTGGACCTTTCAAACGCGAAAATTTCTTCCGCGAAAACTTCTTACAGTAAGGTATTAATATTCGGTTGTAGATCTGTCTCCATTCTTTGTGACCATTGAGCCCAGGTTTTGAACTTGATTTACCTTTTCAATGAGGTCATTGTACTGCGCTTGGCCATGTACTGTCATGACACTTGTTTTTACTAGTATTCATGTTGAAGCAATGCTTTAGGCAATCCCTCTCCAATACCTCTCCTGCCTGTGAAAGCTCGCCACAGCAACACGCCAGGGTGGTGATGGTCATCTACATGCCGAGTAACCTACATTATAAAACGAGTTTTGTCAAATAATACAAGTTACTTATTTTAGACTCTATAGGTAATGCCCAGCGCGTTTACCATGTTTTCTGCTTTCGTTTCTGCTTGCATGCCTGAAAATTACCGATTTGAAAATCGCCTTGAAAATTTGCGACATTGCGCTAAAAACAGACTTAAAAGTTTTTTCCGTCCGACACTCTTCAGAGTATGAATCGTCAGAAAGAAAGGTATATGGCAAACGAAAAAAGAATTTTAAGTATGTTTTCAGCGCAATGTCGCAAATTTTCAAGGCGACTTTCAAGTTTTGTACCACAAAAGAATTGTTCAAATTATCAATTGGACACCTAGCTTACCTTTTCTGTTACATTCATACTCAAAAACCTCAAGTCGGAAGCATAATGCCGTTAGCACTTTCTTGCAATGGTTTCAGATATCTTTGTCCATAATCTGTATGGAGCCAAATTTCCTCGACAGATGACACAACTTCCTTGCCAAGTTCCTCATCCTTTGCTACTTAACTTTCATGCCATTTTTATATCAACTCCTGCTGATTATGCCAGTTACAATGCTATATATGCCATGTGAAAAACCCTATCGTACAAAGTGGGTGGTACTCAACCAACAGACCTTTTCACCAAACTATGACTACCAGAAAGGCAAGCACTAAGGTTCTATAGTACAGTACCACGCATAGTATGTGGAGTGTAAGAAAGAATAACAGGGAGAGGGGTCATTGCTATTTTGGTTAAGTTCATGGTCCCCGTAAACAGACAACTGCATACGTTCGATTTACTTAGTAATCAAGATCGGATCGACAATATCGGAAGAAATCAGTAAAATGATTGGCCCACCTGCACATTGATCACACTTTCTGAGGCGACAAAATCCGGAAAAGAGATGAAGTGAACTGAATAATAGAATACAGTACAAGAAAAACACAAAAGGTTGAGGCAACAAAGACAATTTAAGTCAGGTTGGTCTTGCTAATAAAGTAGTATCATTTATGTGGGATCACAGTGTACCCTACGCACATATCTAGCGCCTCAAACCCTTTCTGTGGTTAAGCACTGCCAAGACAAAAAAGCACAAATACTCGCCAGAAACTGACCAAAGAAATGGAAACAGGAATAAGTGAAAAAAATATTCCCAACATTAACTTACCTAATTACTTGCACAAATATAGTACAATTAACTGCAATTTTCGACGTCATCCTTGAAAACAGTGCTTCAAACCAGAAATGTTACATTCAATAATGATACGAAATCACAAAATACTGTACCCAGATCGTGGCCAATGGCAGCCTCGTTTACGCTGCGCTTACACGCAGTTTCAGCAAGATCAAGGCCTCCATATTTGTAACTACTATGACCTTCTGCATTAACCCCCATATTCGCGACTGAAAATCTTAGAAATGTCGAAGGGAGATAAGACTCGAGTTTTGCTTGTCGTGTTACAAAAAGATTCGTTTATCCAATAAGTATGTTTTGCTCCAAAGGCAGACAAGATAATCCTAGTAAGTCATAAGTCCCATAAGGAAATATTGATTTCGCACTGTAAAAATTATATCAGTTTACAACTCAAATTTATTTCTAAGCCAGCTCCAACTAAATGGCCATTATAACTGTCACCTTGATTTTCACTACAATCTATACAAAACAGCACCAAGATGTGCTAGATCATGTTAGACTATTATTTTGTAATAAGTAGCTGTGTATAAGTTTACAACCGTAAAATATGGTTAGGTAACATAAAAAAAACATCGGAAGTGCACACATTATCTTCAGAAAATGACTACAATCCTCCCCACAGTGTAAACAAAAGAGCGGAATAAACTTTATACTACTACAAGATATGCTTGTTATATAAATCCTCTCGCCATGTTTGTGTCATATATTTGCCAATTTTAGCTACTTTATTCTCCAGTTCTTACCAGCTGTAGGTTTGATATTTTAAAGAAGAAATTGGCTAAGTGTACCTGGTACAGCTTTGTGTAGGGTGAGGTTCACCAGCTGGCTATTCAATGTATCAGGAAACACAAATCTCGAAATGGTAAATCAATGTCTCCAATATCGCTCTACCTTGAGTTACCAGCTGATCTCAAAGACTTCATTTACCGATAAACAGAAAATATCCACCAGCCTAGGCAGATGACAGGGTGCATGATCATTCCCTCCCATGGCTTCACAAGTACTATCTTGCTGCCAAACTTGACTAAATTTTGCATACGAACTGGTTTACAAATTAAGTAAAAAGGTCTTATTATTAGCAAGCACAATCACTTGATCTTTGCTTATTTTCGTTTGTCAACTTGATTTGATCAGGGAAGTCGTTATACAACTCAACCTCAGTTTCCTGAGCAAGAGCTTTCCTTGCGATGGTTTGAAATGCTTGTTCCACATTGATACCTTCCTTTGCACTTGTTTCGAAGTAGGGGATGTCATTTTTACTATGACACCACTGTTGTGCTCGTTTTGCTGACACCTACAGATAATAAACACAACCGATGAATATAGATTTCAAAATCATTGACAACAGCCAAAGCAAGTGATTGACTACAAGATGTACAAGAGAGCATGAATACAGAAGACAGTGGAGACAAATAATCATAATGATGAGCATTGAGGCTGCTCCTTTAATTTCATTATTTTTTCATTTGCTTGATCCAATGCCAGAAGGCACAGGTGAAACATGAAAATTTTCCCAAAATCCAGTGTTCTCGATCAGCCATTGCAGATATCAAGATTTTTCCAGGAGATGTTATAGGTGAATTGAAGTATTCAAGTGCACGTACCATCAGGACGATTTAATACCAAGCCTTAAGGCAGTTAGCCATACACAGATGGAATAATAGGGACTGGAACCACAGTGATGTAAAATCAATGGCAAGTGATCACACAGCTCTGGTTGTGCTTAAGTGTCTGACACTTGCTTTGATTTTGCTTTATTTGTAAAAAACAGGACTCTTAACTGATATCAACCCGTATACAAATTTTGGTACAATGTTATGAAGATCTAGTGCAAAGGTTGAATTCCTGTCCTTAGACAAATACAGGACTCTTTACTGATATCAACCCGTATACAAATTTTGGTACAATCTTATGAAGATCTAGTGCAAAGGTTGAATTCCTGTCCTTAAACAAATACAAGACTCTTTACTGATATCAACCGTATACAATTTTTGGTACAATCTTATGAAGATCTAGTGCAAAGGTTGAATTCCTGTCCTTAGACCAATACAAGTGGACTCCACTGTCATGAGGAGTAACTGGTACAGTGATGTGTATGCTCACAGGAATTAGCCTTGTCAAATACTTACTGGGAAAAACTCCTTAGTTAGGTGATTTCCAAAAATACACAAAACTTCATATTCAACTAAACAATATCTACAGCAAACTGTATATGCTACTCACATCTGTAAATAAAGTTAACTCAAAGACAAAAGAACGGCACATTAAAAAGCTACGCAACTACTTGCCTATCTTTCCCACTCATTCAACCTCTATTTTCCAGTTTCAAGTTTGACAGTTAACACTGGCTATGAGAGCAAAACCGACGTTTCCTGTTCATACAAAAATGAATTGGAAATAATAATAGTGTAAACCTTGACTTTTGATAACATTTAAATCAAAATACATACCGCTCTATTTTCAAGGTCTACTTTATTTCCAAGTACAACGAAAGGAAAGTTTTCAGGATCTCTTGGACTAGCCTGGATCAGAAATTCATCTCTCCAACTGTCTAGTGTTTTAAATGTACTAGGTGCAGTAACATCAAACACTAACACACAACAATCAGCGCCTCTGTAGAAAGCAACACCAAGACTTTGGAATCTTTCCTGACCAGCAGTATCCCATATCTACAAACAAGAAAAAATTAAAAACAATCAAAATCTAAAAAATAAAAAACAATCAAAATCTAAAAAATTAAAAACAATCAAAATCTAAAAATTAGAAACAATCAAAATCTAAAAAATTAAAAACAATCAAAATTGCCAACTACAAAGAAAGAGAGTTGGTCAAGCAAAGTTAACAAGTACTCAGGCCTTTTTGTATAGAAATTGTCACCAGGGAGGTAAATTGCCCATGTTGATAAGCTCGTCCCTCAAAGAATTTTAAGGTCTCAGGAAGATATTACTGTATTGGCCTGACCACACTTCCTTAATATTTGGTTCCAGGATGCAGAAATTTGATTCTTGAAACAAACATGATGATACAGACTTAGTGATGGTAGACCAAGCGATTCATAAACTCTGCGATGATACTGACTAAATGATCGATGAACTGTCCACTTTGGCAAAAATAGTGTCAAAAAAGTTTGGAGGAAGCCTTTTTTGGTGACAAGCCATTATCTTCATTGCTTCTGTCTTTGTCTAAGATGGATGGCTACAAATCAGATAGTTTAGAAACTAAAGAAACAAAATGGGGGCAAAACACGTTTTTGCAAGGGCAGTCAAGAGCCCTTGTAAATCATTTGGCGGGGGTGATCGCCTGTGTCAAATGAAAAGGCATGCAAGTATTTACAGTCTGTAATTTCAACTTCTTCTAAAACTAAATAAAAATAAATGGCAAATAACTATGTAACAAGTTTACTAAGGCACTTGTAAACGCCTATGTGATCATAGCAAAGGCGATTAAGTAAGACTCGTTTAATCATGCCATTGTGCAAATTATCATGTAGTCAACATCCCCAGACACATAACCTCAAGAAAATGCTAAGTGAATGGCCCAACTTGTTAAATATACCCACACATTTCACAGATCCACAGTCTCCATGGCTACAACTGAGAAACAGAGATATGGCATGTTTTCTTACAAATACAAGCGCTGGAACTCTCTTATAGCTCTTTTACCTACCAACTGAGAAACAATTATTCCCAAAGTTTCCAACTAATATTTATAACATTCAGACAATTTCACCTAATGCAATATCGTATTTAAAATTTAATCACCAACACGTGATTTTGCTCACTGGAGTATTAGAATAAGTAAGTCAAACTAGAACCTTTTTCAAATAAGAGCTTACTGTGTGCCACTCTCTCTCTTTCTAATATTCAAATGAAGCACCTTCACTAAGACCACAAGTAATTAAAGGGGTGATAATGTATCACGTTGACTCTAAAACCCGAAATGTACACATATTTCAACAGAACTTTGGATAATCTCTAGCTGAACACATCATGCAACATTACAATGATAACAGATTACCAAAACAAGTCTTGAGAAGTATGTTTTTGTAACATGGCATTGGCAAATACCAGTGGCACCACATAAAAATTTGCACGCAAAACAAGGTCGAAGTCCACATTGCAAGTGCTCACTGATACACACTGTTGAACGGTACATTGAGATGACTTATTGCTTTGTGTAAAAAGATAGGAAGTGTTTCTGTTGGTACTTACTAAAACATGGCATTCCTTTATATGCATTTGCTGCTAATGAAAACAAAGCTGCTCAATCTATCATCATATCGCCATGTTACCACAATGAAATGAATAGACTTATAACCTAGACCAAAGTAATCCTTTTTGAAAAATCACTGGCATCTCAATGTTATTCCTTTTGGCTAATCCTGTAATAAGCAAGCTTGCATTCCTTCCCCATAAAGATGTTAGACCTCAACCATCCATGCTTGACAATTTTCTAGTAACTTTTTGCTTCATCTTTGTCTTTGCGAATTCAAGTTTTATAACCTCTTTACTTCTTTATGGATCGTACTACGTAACAGACAACGAATAGCAGCAACATAGACCCTATCCCCAAATCACTCTGTTCACACATCATTTATAAGTTTAAATGTGCGGGATGTAATTCCGTTTACGTCGGTGAAACGAGCTGACACTACTTTAGACATGTCCAGGAACTGGTTAGCCATAGGAACTCACATATATTTAAACAATTGAGGAGTTTGGATTCTTGTAGGCAAGTTTCTGATCAGAGGTTTTTTTGTATTTTAGACTCTGCTAGTTGTTCTTCTCACCTCAAAATCAAAGAAGCATTGCACATTACATGGGAGAAACCCAATCTCAATAAACAGTTCTTCCATGTTAATTTGTCACTTTCTCTATAATAGATCCGTTTCCGGTTTTTTTCTGTCTTGTTTTGTGTCTTTTCCGTCTTTGTACATTGTTATATTTCCTGCTTATTACTGTTCTGGATTACTGTATTCCCTTTAGGTGTTCCATCTCTTGTCCTATTATTTAAACACATGTTCTACTAACTTTGTATTATTGTAACATACCACTATTATTTAAACTTATAATTGTAATGTTTCTTTTAACATGTAACTGATGATGGATAAGGTATATCCGAAACATGTCTATGCGGATAGAAACATTACCTAGCCAAGGAAGTTTTAGGTATACAGGGCAAATTTGAGGCCCAAAAGACTTTTCGGGTTTCAAAATCAGTGATCTTTTCTCAAAGAATTCTAGAAACAACATCCTCTGGATACCCGTTTTCAAGGAGAATAG
>JANTCA010003815.1:0-10548 GCA_024741275.1 Chironex yamaguchii | reverse complement strand
AATTACAATTAGTAAGAGTACAGAGTTAAATAACTTTTAATGACTAAAATCCATGTGCGAAATGACAAAAGGCCACCCCATCGTACTCTGCATCACGTCATTTCGGAAAAGCGCATTACCCCCACCCCTCCAGACCAAATGAAAGACCCTTTTGCACCGCTCACGCTTAAATCACAGGGTGAAATATTTTCTGAGACTTCAATGGATATAGATTTATAAAAATCTAGTCTATCTGTCATATGAAAGATCTATTACAGATCATTCAAAGGACAGATGAAGGTGGGATCAAACTCGTGTATTTGGCGATAGCCAACATTAAATTCCCACCATGGGTATAAACTTCAGCAAAACAATATGCGTAATCTAGTAATCTGACAACAATTACAATTAGTAAGAGTACAGAGTTAAATAACTTTTAATGACTAAAATCCATGTGCGAAATGACAAAAGGCCACCACATCGTACCCTGCATCACGTCATTTCGGAAAATCACATTACCCCCACCCCTCCAGACCAAATGAAAGACCCTTTTGCACCGCTCATGGTCAAATCACAGGCCCGATGGGGATAAACTTCCCGAAAATAATTGCGTAATCCAGTAATCTGAGAAGACTCAGATTAAATAAAAGTACAAAGTCAAACAATATTTAATGATTAAAGTGCATATGCGGGACGATCAAAGGATGGCATAGCGTACCCTGTCACTTGAGAAAAGATTATTTCCCTGCCCCTCCAGACCAAAAAACCAACCCTTTCTCATCAACAACGACGAATTTGCAACGCTGTGCCTAAATCAAAGGGCGAAAAAATTTATAAGGACTAGTTAACTTAAAATTACACAAGCCTAGTACTATATTTATGAAAGTTCTAAATATGATAGCTGAGAGTTGAGATGGAACTCATGCATTTTGCGAAAGTTAAAACCAACATTAAGTGCCGTCCATGGATATAAGCGTCACCAAAAAATTGCGTTCTCTTTTAATTAGACAACACTCTGTTTAAGTAAAGGTACAAAGTCGCATAATTTTTAATGATTTAACTTCATGTGATGACCTACCGTACCCTTCATTCTGTCACGTTGACAATTGATATTTCTCCCGTCATGCCATACTAAATCAAACACACTTTTGCACCACAAGCAGATAAATCACAATGCTAAGTACTTTCTAGAATGTAATGAACTTACAATTACACAAAATGTGTGCTGCACGTCTGAAATTTCATACATATGATAGTTGAATATGAGATGGAGCTCATGCATTTTGCCAAAGTTGAAATCAACCTTAAATACATTTCATGGGTATAAATATTTCGGTGTCATTCATGGTATGAAATAATCTAATAGTCTGACAACAATCAGATTAAGTAAAAGTACAAAGTTATAAAGTATTTAATGAGAAAAGTCCATATGCGGGATGCTCAAGGAATGCCCTAGCGTCCCCTGCATTGGGTAATTTATGAAAACATTATTTCCCCGACGCTCCAGACCAAAAAACCAACCCTTTCTCATCGCTGATGGCTAAAGCACAAAGTGAACAATTTTACAGGGTGTAGTGAACATAAAATGAGACAACATTAGTGCTTTACTTGTCCAAATTCATACACCTAGAAGTTCATAATGAGATGAAGCTCACGGATTTTGCTAACGTTAAAAGAAAAATGTTATCCCAAGCCTTCTTTAGTTTGTTTTCTAATTAAAGAAATACTCTTCTTTATAATTGAAAGTTCATATTTATGATGGCTGAGAATGAGATGAAACATATCTTTCTTGCAAAACTTTAATAACATTATTGAATGCACCTAACGGGTATAAATTTCACTATATGTATTGTCTATACTTCCAATTTGATAACACGCAAGTAAAAGAAAGGTAACATGTTACACCAATTTTGAATGATTGAACTGCATATATAGCATGATTCTGCGGCACACCAACATAAAGTCAATTTCTGAGAAAAAAATGTTACATTTGGCCTTGCGAACAAAAACAACGCCCTTCATATGCAAATGAGCATTTGGATGGTAAAACACTTTTGGCCACTTTAGTGCATGTTAACATTATGGAAATACAGTGTTTTGTTAATGATAGTGTGTATATATTATAGCTGGAGGTATCATGAACCTCATTTCTCTTGCAAAAGCTAAAGAATACATATTACGCCTAATATATTAAGGCAAATGTGTATAAATTTGACAAGCAAAAAACACATACCAAAGGCTTGACAAAACTCACCTAAAATTTAGTTACCATGGTAAATTATAACTTAACGATTAAACTGGATATTTAGAACTATTCAAGACAAGCCCAGACTCGCGTGCATGCAATCATTTTCGAAGAAAATGTTTGCCAAAGGCTTTTACACGAAAGCAAAGCCCACTAACACTAAAATAGGCAATAAAATGGTGAAACATTTCTCCTAGTTTAGTGAGGTTTCTAATTATAAAAATCCAGTGCTTTATTAATGAAAGTTATTAATTACTCGGTCATTGATTGGGTGATGAGGAGGACGACAGAGGACACCTCTAAAGGGATGCGATGGAGTCTCTTCTCGACCCTTGACAACCTTGACTTTGCCGACGACCTGGCGCTACTGTCTCACACACACCAACACATCCAGGACAAGACAAGTAGACTGGGCAGCAGGTGGGGCTCCGAATCAGCACCAAGAAATCAGAGATCATGACACTGAATGTCAACAACTCAACCCCTGTCCAAGTAAATGGGGCAGATCTACGCCAGGTAGATAAATTCACATACTTACTCAGCAGCATCAAACCCGAGGGCGGCACAAAAGAGGACATCCACAGCAGACTGAGCAAGGCCAGGAGCGTATTCAAAGAGGTAAACACCATCTGGAAATCCACACAGTACAGCACCAACACCAAGATGAGACTGTACCAGAGCTGAGTTCTAGCTACGCTCCTGTACGGATCTGAATGTTGGAGGATGACGGAGGCGGATCTCACCAAACTTCGATCCTTCCACACCACATGTCTTCGAAGAATCCTCCTCATCTTTTGGCTGGAGAAGATCTCCAACCTGTTAAAACCTGTTACAGAGATCCAGGCAAAGGGACTTGGGCACCATCATTATAATAAGAAGATGAAGGTGGATAGGACATTTGTTGAGAAAGGACCAACAGTCAATCACAAGAACAGCACTGTACTGGACCCCATTCATTGGCTAGGTTGACTCAAGACAAGCGGAGATGAAGGAACTTTGTTACTGCCCTATACACGACTGGATGTAACGGATAATGATGATAGTGAAAGAATAGTTAAAGGACAGTCCATTCTTGCCTGCTTGCGATCACTTCAGAGAAACAATGTCACCCCCAGCTCTCCCTAAGAAAACTAAGCCCGCTTATGCCACAATAAGGTATAACATGGTAAACATTTTAGAAAATTTGTTACATATTGAAATGGGAAAATGTATTGGTAGCACTACATGTTTAAAATGGTTGGATAACAACTAGAGCTCATTTGTCTTTTCTAAATTATAAAACGGAAAGGTTAAAAGAGATGAAATTTGTTAAAACTGCAAGGCTAAAGCAAAGAATATTTCCGTAAATGTTTTCTGATTTTGGTTTGTGCTCTGTGTTCATAAAATAACAAAAGCAAGATAATTACAGGACATCTCATGCATATGAGTAGCATTAGGTGAAAAAGTGGAATTCGGCATGAAGAGATTCAAAATGCCACGATTACCACAAGCATGTAAAAACATTTTCAGGGAAATTTGAAGATTTTGAGAATATCGTCTAAGACCACTACATACACTAGATTTTTAAGGCATCTCACGTTTATCTTCATAGCTAAGTTGAGCAAAACCAGAATCAATCCCAAAGTCCGCTTGTGCCGAAATTGGCATCAACATGGTAAGGCATTATTACCGTATTCGTATGCTGCATTTTTAAGAACAGAGACATAGGTCTGGCCAAGGATTAAGAAGCCACCCGAGAACAACCTGAATACAACGCGAGGCTCAATTAAATTGGCTTTTTACATAATTAACTTTCGTAGAGCAGTATTCTTTGAGAAGTAAAATTACACAAAAATAAGAACAAATTGAATTTCAATTCCAAGATTACACGTTCAAGAATATATGGATTTTGTAGAGAGCGAATTATTCAGAACATTAGCGCCTAAAAGTACCAAAATATGAAAACAGCGAGCTATGTAGCCAATCTTACTGTTTCCCATATGAGGAATTGTAATATTATTTTAGTCTTTACACCACACTGTTCCTCACTCCCCAAACAACAGCATCCAAAGTTTTATTAACTAATACAATTTTAAGTTTTATTAATTAACATAATTTTTAAGTTTTATTAATTAACATAATCTTTAAGTTTTATAAATTAACATAATTTTTAAGTATTTCAAACCGGTTGTAAGCAGACAATGAATGCTTGCAAAAAAAGTAGTTTTTAAACCTTATCACATTTATGAATATTAGCCTACTAATGTCAATACATGAAGTCACAAGTAGTTCCGGAAATAATTTTTCATTTATTTTTGTTATTGGAATTTTAGCCCCTTGAAATAACAAAATATTTACGCAAATTTCTACAAAAAACCCCCGTAATTTAAGGACAAACATGCAGGTACGAAGGGGTTAGTAAATTAAAAGGGGAACGTGATAATTATCGTTTATTAAAAACACCATATTTACCAACGTAATAAAGAAATAATAATTGGGTTATTATTACTTCGGATTAATGTCCGTTTGGGCAAGTGTCCTGTTATTATAAATGAAAGATGCAGTAACGCTGCATTTTGATGACCACTTAAAGTACCAAAATTTGGGAAAAAGTTTAACCTTACCGTAAAGAATTTTAAGCGAATTTTGATGAATAACAAAACATGCTCAAAGTTAATAGATCTTTATTGCAACACATTGATAACACGTAACTGGTCAATATTCGATCAAATCGGTTGAATGAGTCAATCCAAGTTGGCCTTAAAGGCAAGCTTATAGTAAAGTAAGGCAAATTATGGCAGACACCAGACCATAGACCAAAGTTGTTTGGTAGCATACTCGTTATCAAGCGTAGCTGATTCTCATGCCAAGGTTAGAGAATTTTACTAAGAAGAAAGCTCTTTATGAGAGTGGACTACCTTTGCTTTCACTCACAGATGGAATTTTGTTTTTTGGTAAATAATTAAATAGATAAGACGATAATTGGAACTAATCTGTGTCCTAATAGGCAAAAGTAAATCAAACTCTCTTACGACCGAGGAGAGAATGCAGAAGACAATCCATTAACAGGAAAAAAACACAAGCTTTTATAAGCTCCAACACCTCAACAGGGCCATTCCTCATTGCATCCTTTTAAAAAAAATAATGACACACAGACTCTAGAGCCGGTCCCTATCATATCATACAAAACAATTACAAAATAGCTTATAAATAACTCCAAGAAATTGTGGATTCATCTTGATAATAACAAATACAAAGTCAAGCTCATAAAAAAGTAACATCAAACAGTGAGTTTAAACAGACAACTTTTTCATGCTTAACGCGCGCAAATTATTGCTTTTATGTGTGTCAAGGATCCTGTGGCATATCGTGTGGCATCTCGTGAGGCGTGTAGCATGTTACAGTACTACTGAATCGCTGAGCTGAACATTTCTCCGTCCTACTCAACAGACCATCCACTCCTGAACCAGCTACTCCTCAGGTAACCCAGCAACAATCAGCCATTGATGATACTGATCAACCTCCTTCATTAACAAGATATCTCCCTCTTAAATTCTGATGAGGCTTCAAGAGATCATTCCTATAAATAACCAACTTTTAGCGACATTCTGGAAAGCATTGTGAGGGAAGAAGGCATACCTGAAGATTTCTACAGTGCTGTGACAGTTGTCGTTCACAACAGTAAAGAACCAAGGTTTGACTGCAGAAAATAAAAGGGCATCTCACACTTCTGTAAAGCAAGGAAGATAGAAATATGCTTATACTCTGCCAAATCACCGTTTTTACTAGAAAACTCCTGGAGATGCGATCTCGCCAAGAGACCAGGGCCAAAAACTGTGAACATGATATCTGCTGTTAAGCAGGTCCAGGAAGAGTGTATTGCACAGAGTAGACCCTTCTTCTTCATACTGACAACTCCAAAGAAAACCTCTTAATGCCATCAAAAGAGAGACCATCTGCAGATCTCTAAAGAGGAACAGCTGCCCAAAGAATTTTGTGGAATGGAATGGAATGGAATGAAACAACAGGTCACCTGTATAAGTGTTCCGTTGGATGTAATAACTACCACAAATGGGGTAATACAGGGTTGCCTTCCTTGCCTCAATCCTGCCTTATCTCTTGATCATGTGTGTTCTGCCATATGCTGCATAAAACACAGGAGAGGTTGTCTATGCAAGATATCACTTGGATTGCTCTGGTCGGTTCTTGGTAACTTCAGACGCTGAAAAATACCTTCCCCAAGCATGTTTCCCAATGACTATACCATTTAATGCTCACAAAGGCCTGTAAATGCTCCATAAATTCTATGAGGCACGATAAGCCTTTAAATATACTCGTCATTCTCCACAATACAGAGCTAATGAAACACCACTGTCCCCTGGGTGAGAAGCATCAGCATCGACAGCATGATTTTTCCAAACATTTAAGGGATCACATAATTAGCATAAAGCCAGGAAATAAAGTCATGTCCCTCTTATATACACAACAGAAATTTAGATGAAGTAAAACGATCAAAGTGTATCAGCATTAAAACAACTTTGATTAAGGCCAGCTCTGCTGACTAGGGCATATCATCAAGATAAATGACATCCCTGGCTGCCTTACAGATAGCTTGCACATGGTAGACGAGAACTGGTCAACTTCACAACTAACACAAAGATGCAGGGATAGGAAACCATCAGTGACGAGGCGGAATCTACGCAAAACGACTTAATAGTGTAGCTGTCCACTTTACTTCACTGACACACACAGCTTCTACTAATTTCAAGGATGGTAAGCATCCAAGACTTGTGGGCATGATGCTACCATAGAGCAGCTCCTGAAGAGATCATAACAACATAATTCCAGTGCCCAACCTATAGTTGACTGCATACTGACAGTCTTTGACTGCAGAGCTGATCAGCAAAGTCACAGGTGATCATGTGATAGTCTTATTCAGATACTAAAGGAAATATGTGACAAAATATGTGGGACTGATAATGGCTTAAGACGAAAGACAAGTAAGAAATTGAATTGAAGAATTTGTCCCTTACCCACTGCTGGGTTTTGACTTGTGATACCAAGGACTTGAAATACCCTTCATGCGATGGTACATTGGCTTGTTGGCTGTTAGATCTGAGAGTGTCGAGTTTGATCTATGCCTATGGTGTTCGATTTATCTGAAATAAAATCCTCTATACATAAAACTAGACCTTGGTATGTACCTTAAAGTAAGGGGAAGACAAGACTGTTAACATTTATTATCTATTTATCCCAACAAGTCTGTTTCGTTATTCCTTCACTCATCCTGGGATTTGTCAACAGCGGATCATTACCACAATTGCTGCACTACATAGGAGCCAATCTTTTATTACTTTTGCCGCATTTCTTAGGAGCAATAACATTATATACTGGCCTGTTTGAATTCTTAAACT
This sequence comes from Chironex yamaguchii, assembly GCA_024741275.1. Taxonomy (NCBI): domain Eukaryota; kingdom Metazoa; phylum Cnidaria; class Cubozoa; order Chirodropida; family Chirodropidae; genus Chironex; species Chironex yamaguchii. Next base: position 2,931 of record JANTCA010003815.1, on the reverse strand, counting down.
CTGAAATACAAGTCAGTGTTTCCAATACAAAAAATACCTAAATGGTAAACAGCATATTACAGAAGTAATGTCAATGAAATAGTGTTGTCAGGCATTTTCACAGGTACCAGAGCCAAAGGAGCAGCTGCCCCCAATCCCCTACTTATGTGGAGAAGATACAAGGGCAGCAAACTGCCCTTTCCAGATAAAATTCTCCCAAAAAATTCATACATACTTCAATTTACTCTAAACACAACTCAACCAATTTGATGGACAAATATGTCACATCTGAAACTTTTTCTGTACAAAGATGAAGCCTGTGATTTACATATATTTTAAACACGTTAGCCCTATAACTAAGTTAAAAACCAGTAGGCGTGAAGCCAAAGATCGTGTCTGAATGCTAATCATAACCATAATTTCTACTTTGAATAAGAATATTTTTGTAAGTTTTGAAAGCACTTTGTTTGAAGGAAAAGTTATGATAGTATATATTTCTTTGAATCCAATGAAGCAAACATTACTGGGGGAGGCTGAAAATGTCAAACAAATCCCTCTCTATCAACCACCACCCTAGAGAGCATGAAACTGGCTGTTTCCTTCCCACCCCAGCAAACAATGCAACCAAGCATTTTAATGAGTTGTTTAAATTACTAAGGAGACATGAGATGCTCATTTTCAAAAATTGGTTATTTTGCAACAATATAAGTGGCCAATGTCTTGATTCTCTTGAGACCAGAAAAACGTCTTTCTCCTACAGTATTTGTCGCAGTGGCAATGATGAGAAGTAAAACTATTTAACAACTTCTCTGAGTAAAGACACTTGACCTGATATGAGGGAGCTGAAAACAATTAGCAGATTGAGTAGGTCGATGTGACTAATATCAATGCCTGAGGGATAGCCTCTAGTCACTGTCCATCATTCCTCGTCTGTACTAAATCCGAGTAACTAATCACATGGTGTCGAACTATGTATTTTGAAACCAAACCCACATATGATCATCATGATACAAAGAAAATTCAAAGGCCATTCCCGGCAAAAATTAAGGTCCTTAAAACATTCTATTTTACCAGTTGAACTGTTGCTGTTCCTACTTTGCCATTTTTATAAGTATAAACACATTGTGCCAGTGCATGAAGTCTAGGTAAGAGACCCCTCATCGATTCTCCAGTGTAATTTGTGAATTTGCTAGTTGTTTACTATTCAGAGCTCATTTCGAAAATGACGGAGAAACAAATAAGTGTGAGAAAGAAGAAAATCCTTTACATGACTACTGTTATTGTCGTTTCTTCCTTCTATCCCAAGGTGTTCAAAACGAGCCGACATCAGAAGGGATCGCATACAGAAAACAAAAACCATCAATGCTTTGAAACAAAATAGTGTTGCTATTTGTTTTCAAAATTCAGCGCCAAATGTAACCGAGGCGACAGCAACAGGGCCACAACAAGAGGGCCGAAAAGGTCTGACAAGAAGCTGGGAGAAGTTATTTCTATTCATCAATATCGACCTTCAGGTTATGGCGTCAAATGGCACCTTGTCAACACAAATCACTTGAAATTAGAGAAAAACAACTGTGTCTCTTGATGGAAACCTGTAAACAGCATAAGCAAAGTTGGTACCAGATGTAATATCAGAAGTGAATATTCTATCAGAAAAGATAAATACTCTGGCAATAGTTCACCTCATTTTTTCCCCGCATGAGTGCGACTACAATGTTTTACAAACGACATCAAAAGTATTAAAGGTGACCATGTTAAATATTTTGACTCATAATCATTGAAATTTAACCTGTAGCAAAACCTACAAAAAAGACCTGTTACGATAATCAGAGTCAACAAGTTTTACTAGTGCCCTTGAAGGAATGAAAAGTGTAAAAAAGTAAACGAAAATAAATTAGTGAAATTTTGGACCATGAGGAAGTACAGTACACATCTGCTAATTCGAACTGGCAAGGGACCGGATATTTTGTTCGAATTAACAAATGTTCGAATTATCTGAAGTTGGGATAAAATGAAAAAGAGAGCTAAAGGAACGCGATTTTTGTCATTGTCAGTAAGTATATAGATACTCCATGTCTAAAGCACGTCTGGAGAAGATCTCCATGCTCGATAACAACCAGAAAAGGAATTTGACAAATTTGCCGTTGCGGCGGAATGAATGGTGCAGTAGTTGGACACTTAACAAAAGGCAAATCTGGTCACTTTGCTAAAACTATTTCATTTTTTCTACCTGTGAATCATGAGAATTCCTGTAACGTTGGAGTCTCAGGGGAAAGAGTGAATCTTGGTGATCAAGAAGGACTACGAATTTGCCTTGAAAATTTATGACATTGCGCTATAAGCATACTTAAAAGCTTTTTTTGTCTGACACTCCTCAGAGTATGAAATGTCACTAATTTTCTTTGTTCCCTTTCTTGTCTAGGATAGGCTAGTTTTGCTACATGTTTTGTATAAATAGGTTCCTATATACATATACTTTCCTCTCTGACGTTTCATACTCTGAAGAGTGTCAGACGAAAAATGCTTTTGAGAATGATTTTAGTGCAATGTCACAAATTTTCAAGGTGATTTTCAAGTTTTGTACCACAAAAAGATTGTTCGACAACAGATTACTTGCACTCTTTACTTCACTGGGGAAACGAGATGTATTGACAAATTGAGAGATGTTTTACTGTTGCTAAAATAAAAGTTTCAAAGTATATATTTTTCATTTTCATTCACTTTTTCTGCCTATGTTGCCTGAGAACAATTGTATCATAAACGAGATGTGGACTGAGGGCAGTAAAACACACCCAATAGGACTCCATCCTATCTTTTAGCATTAATAAACTTCTGCTCTCTACGAAATTCAACACAAAATTTGATAAGAGATGAAGAAATCTTGGTTTCTTATAACCTGACAATCTACCACAGCTGAAGCGTGGGGGGGGGGGGGGGGGGGGGGGGGGGGGG
>JANTCA010003814.1:0-10550 GCA_024741275.1 Chironex yamaguchii | reverse complement strand
TTAAGTTTTTAGCGTATCATTATACTAAAGAATATATACTCAAGATGGAGTTATGATATAAAGTCAATGTTTGGTATTTATGATTCCTTATAACCTACATATGTAAACACATGCGCACAACTTCTAGTTTATCTGCAACTATATGTTCATCACTACTATTTTTCTTGCAATCTTCATCATAAGGAAATAATATTGTGTGCTGTCAACTATATGAATGATATTTTTCATGTGTGCGACTCATATGTACAGGCAGGTAAAAAGACTTGCCCAGATATCCATCTTATGCATTCAATCAATTCGCTCGCATTATTGGCTCCATGCCTGTGATGATGGATACCCTTGGGATTGCATGCCTTAAACGGCAAAGTCTTATGTTGTTAGTTTATGTGTGTGATTGGCTCAACAAAACACCCAAAGCATCACGAGATATTTATGGACAACGAGATGTATCGGCAAGCAGCGTATCACAAAGCACTATGGTTCAGGCAACGAGTGCACTTTCTTGTTCAAAAAGTTGCCCATACTGGGCATTTTTAAGGTAGGCGTGCCAAGGTAATAGTAGCATGCATGGCAGGTGCATGGGCTCCATTGAAATTGCACAGATTTTTGGTATAAATGTGCCTCTTTAGTTGCCTATTGGGATCAGTTTAGAAATCACCTTTTCAGTCGAGCTAAACTAAATTATCCAAAATTTAATGCAAACTCTCCACAAGAGCATCTCCAGTTTTTTGTGTTACAATTTGCATTGCATTTGAACAAGATCCAGGAGTTGTTGTTTGAGAGATCGACCTAATTCAAACTCTCCAAAAGAGCATCTCCAGTTTATTGTAAAAGCTCTATTTAGCCCCCCTCTGTTAAGCCTCCATCTTTTAAGCCCCCGTGTTTTGAAGGTAAGGCTTAGATGACGTCCTTATCAATACAGATCCACATTTTCTGGACAAAAAACATGCTGAACATGAGAACTTAGAATCAATTAAAGAAGAAGATTTGTCTAGAAGATGTTCCAGACCTGTCTATTGACCCTGATGATTCTGATCAAGATGAGGATGTTATCAGTGACTGAGCCTCCATTAAAACTGGGCAAAGATAACATTTTTTAGCATTTGGTAGCTGCTAGCTATTTTTCATAGATTTTTAGCCCAGCAAACACTAAAACAATCAATTTTGTAACTTTAATTGCGAATTTTTATAATAAGCCCACCTCTCTAATAAGTCCCTCCCCTAGGACCTCAAAAATTAAAGCAGCCCCTCAGGGCTTTTACGGTATGTGTGACATTTTGCATTGTATTTGAACAAGATTCAGGAGTTTTTTGACTTTGGCATGCCTAATTCAGTTGAATTTGACTGGACATAAAACCATTGTCTAAATCCAAGTCAGTCTCCTGTTACACAAACTAACAATACATCCAGAGGCAGAGGCTGGCAGTATAATCTATATGAGCCTAATACCATTTTTCCATAGGTTACCCTAAGGAAACTAGTATTATGGGCACTTGGGAATATTTTTGTCAGCTGTTCTGTTCTGCTTTGATACAGTAACAGAGGCACTTTATGTAACCAAGCAGTAATTCAAATATAAATGCCAACATCAGAGTGTTAACCTTATTACATCATATTAAGCTGCATATGTAATCAGACCACATTAAATTAAGCTGCCCTTAAATTAACTTGCAAAAGTTAGCATTTTTGGGGGTGTTAATAAGACCGCAGGAGTCAACAAACAGTTTAAGAAATAATGCTTTTTAAAAATACTCCTTCTATTTTCTGCTCAATGCCACTTTTAAAATCTATGCAAATGGGTCCAACGACAGTTCCTCTTCGCTCCTTGCTTTCCTTACAGCTTCTTTAATACCTGCAGCACAGAACCCGGCCAAAATGACATTCTTTCCTGCGTCCGATATTCCATGACCTTTTTCAAGGTCTGATAGTGAAGTGGCTTTAATACCGACAAATCCACTTTGACTGACGTCATATCCTTTGTTGGATCTTTTAGCATTTCTTTCATGATTTCAGTTGTGAAATACGAACTGAACTCTTTTCGTTCTATGGAATTGATAGACCTGTTGGTTGTCAAATCTAGCAGCTGTAATAAATGTGTCCAGAACTAAATGTAGTCTTTTTATTGAAACTTTGTCTGGTGAATAAATTTAACTGCATTTTAATAAGCCACGCCATTAATTCAGCCAGTTTTTTATTAGGCCACATTTTTGAAGGTACGGCCTATTTAAGTACGTGGCTTAATTTGACATATTAAGGTAGCTTGTTTGGGCAAAGATTTATAATTTCCTTCAAATCCGTTATGAGCCATAATCTATGGTTCTGTTGACAACCTATCAAAGAGATGAAAAGGCAATTTGCAATCTTATGTTAGGAGAATTGATGGCTGTTGAATATCCATGACTGTTGTGCAGTCTTGGTCATTGTATGAATTTTTCTTTTCTTATACCATGGTGTCACTAAGCTTTTGTGTTGGTAGTCCCAGTATATGTCAATGCATATTGTTATCCTAATCTGAGAAAATGTGACTTGATTCAATTTCTCATACCATGGCCAGTTAAACCACTGATCTCTCTCCTGGTTTCCCTTGTGTACTGTGGTAGAACAAATATGAGTTGGCTTTTAGGAAAAGAGTAGGCTTACCATTTTTCTATTTTGTCAACTTAGAGGACTTTAACTCAAGGACAGCAACTTTGCCTGAAAGCAGATGGGAGACTATTTTCAAAAGTTACTGGAAAATAAGTATAAGCTTATCAAGCATTCAGGACCCCAATTGGTCTTGATTGATTTCTTATTATGTATGGTTTAAAACATTAAAATTAAAAGGCTGCTTCTAATACAATATGTTCACATGTTTTTATAAAACCATCCCAAGGTGTAAACATATATGATATCAAGTTAAAATTTACATAATATGTAAGTCTTTTGTAAAAATTATTTCAAACAACAGTATCATAACGACAACAAAACAACAATTTTCCAGACAAATATTTCAGATTCGGGGCATGTTCCTAGATCACTTTGAAAACAATTAAATTGGCAGGAAAATGGTACAGCATTCAAATTCAAATTGTTCAATAGTTTCACACATTTTTATTTTAAAAAGTTGACTGCTCAGCACAAGTCGAGATGACATAGTCATTTGGTAAATATTTTAGTCCAGTACTTGTCTTTTCAAGATTCATGGTGCTTGATACTTGAATAAAAGTTTTATGTATCTTTAAATTGATTAAAGCTACCAAAACATTCAACTGCTTAGATACTGGTGCTGGAAAAATTTTCTGGCAACAATCTTTTGCAGTCCTTTTCGAGTATACAGCAACTTATAAGGCAAAATACACAGGAAAATTAATTGGCATGTGCTGTTTGCACACTTAGTTATTCAAGATGGTAATAAGACAGGAATTAAGAAGTGATGCACAAAATCAATATTTAACTTTCCCTTTATTGATAAAGATAATCATGCTGCTGATAAAATAGATATCATCGTTGACATGTTTATGTGTCAATGACATTCCTGTTTGCTAACAACCAGTTGACAGTTTCTTTGTCACCAAAATTTAACTCATCAGTATCTGACTGGTCTGAACTATCAACATCAACACGTCACTTGTCTTCTCATGGTATATTGGAGGACATTGAATGTGTCGAACATCAAAGTAGCACTTTACTTAAACAAAATAACAATTTGACATGCGATGAAAAGCACTCATGACCTAATTTGTTTGTGCCTATGCATGCATGGCATACCTCTGTGTGTGTGATTGCTGTTTATCCTAAGTGAGTTCACTGTGTGCATCAGATATCTTTTTACGTTTTTGGTATGATTTATCTACCTCAACACAAGCAACTAGATATGTTTTCAAGGTGTTAATTCATCAACCATTATTAAATATCTTGTTAATTATATATTTTTTTCTTTTAGGTATCTCGTTGTAAATTATGTTCAGCTTCTGCTAAAAGTATTTTTACCATCCAAAGTTACATAAGACAGTTAATAGGGCAGTGTCAATCTTATTTTAACTCCATAAGAGCAGCATTTCATTTCGTGCCAAAACTTTCTCATGGAATTGACACTGGCGACTTTGAACTTACATTCCTCGTTACAGTTGACATTGCGACTGTAATTATCAGCATATTGAACACTGTCAGTCTCGTATTGTTGAAATTATCATTAATTTCCATTAATTTTTGCCTTATTAGTTTAAGAAGAGGACCAAATGTTAATAGCCAGGATGCATCAGGAAATACTGCCTTACATTTTGCAGCCCTCAATGGCAAAGCGTAAGAAAAGGAATTTTTAATCACATTATTTTATGGGTTAATGATTCTTTCATCTGGCTGGAAGTAAATAGCTTAATTGTTCTAATAATTATAGGTTGGAAGTAGATAATGTTAATACTATGTTTCCCATGGAATCACTGCGTAAATCCTGTGCATGGAGACTGATAATTGGTAGTATTATGTTGTCATGTGAATTATAAGTATACTTATATTAGAAAAAAACTGCAAAAAGTTTTATCAGGAGATAAGCTTGTGTAGGTATGACAATATGATGTTTATCATCGTCCCATGCCTTGTGGGTTATCCTATGCTGAGTCACACCATACTGTTATGTACAAGTTGCTCCATCTACTGATATGTACAGGTAAATGGATATATCTGGATGTATGTTATCCACATTCGTGTAGGCATGCTTAGCTCTAATTCCATATGTTGTTCTGTTGAAATAGTTTAACTTTGCCTTTGACGGGACAAGGCACACCATTGTGCATGTATTGATTTCAGTGCTTTCTGCGACCAGCGCCTTTCAGACACTTGCACTGCAGCATTATCAGACCAAAGACCAGAAATGCCCTTCACCAAACCCTTTTATTGGAATGGCCCATTGCTTTAGGGTTGGTTTTGGGTTGAAGGTTAGCACAAAAACCGTTAAGTTCATGAATTTCCCTGTTTCCCACTGCTGGAGTTTAGATCATCATTCCAAAGTCTTGAATGCTCTTTTTTGTCTCAGGATGTTACATCTTCTTTGGAGTTGGCTTTTTTCAATGCTGCTATTTTGTTAATGCTCTGTGTATGAGTGTATATGTATACTTTGATATATTTGTTTAAAATGAAGCATTACCACAATAGCTGTACTAAGTGGGAGCAGACTGGGCTTGAACATGCAATCGTCAGACTCAAAATGCAACATTTAAGCTTGTGTGCCATCATGGTGCACTGATTTGTCAAAGGACTTTTCAAAGGTCTTTATATCAGAAGACAAAACTCAGAAGTGGAATAAGGGGAAATTCATTATTTTTTCTTTGTTTTGACTCAAGCCTTCATCAGTGTCAGATGTAATGTAGTATCTCAACAGACACAAGTGCTTTTATATATGTTTGTCAAAAGTGGCATATTACTACAGTAGCTGCACTAGTGTATATATGGATACACCTTCATTATGTTATAGCAATTAAGACAACATATGGTTTAGAATGGTCACATGGTTAAATGTTGAAGGCAGCCAGCAAGGATATAGTCATAGGCATGTTCATGAGCTAATTTTAATAAATGTCATTTATTTTGTAGAGTATTGAATTAAATTTAATAAATGTAATATATTTTGTGGAGTAATATCTCTGTATATTTTACTATTTAGTGAAGCAGTGGAGTTCCTCCTCCAAATGGATGCATCAGCAAACATCCCAGATAACCAAGGTAAGATTTGTCATCAGAAGCTTTAGGTTTAGTCATTGATTGATATCTCTAATTTTTTTTGAAGAATGTTTAGCTCAACCTGTTTTGTCCAAACTATAAATTTCAACAGGACAAATCGCTTGTATTCACTGTTGATTTTCTTCATGAACATTGGTATCGATAATAACAACCATTCTGAGTGGGGTAGACTTTCATTGTCCTTTTGTGTTTTTCGAGATAAATTTCTACTACCCTTTTGATGATGTCTTGAGTATTTCAGAAATTTTCACTTGAACTTTCTCAAAAGAGTTGTTGAGATCTGTCAGTAATCATAGTATATTGAAGGACATTGGATGTGTCGAACATCAAAGCACTGCATTCTTAAGCAAAATAATACTTTGCACATGCAATGAAAAGCATTCATGACTCAATTTGTGTGTGTGTGTTGCTGGGTTCATGTGCACTGACACAAGACAAGCAAAATAGGTTTACTGGAGTTACTGACAGCTTTTCCCTCCATAAAAGCACCCTCTTTCTCCACTTCAGCAGCATCTTTGCTTAGACCAACCTGACTACACTCCTTTACAGTGGCATCTTTCCAGCTCAGCTTTGACCTTCCTCTTCCCCTTCTTCCTTCCGCTTCATACTCCAGAGATCTTCCTGTGGTCTCTCTTCCGTCTCTTCTCAAAACATGTGCTAGCCATCGCATTGCTCTGCTTCTTGTGACTTCTATGTTCATGTCCTTCAGACCCAGCCTTTCCATCAGCTCTTTCAATCTTGCCCTATCAGTTAGCTTCTTGCTACACATCTTCCTCAATATTGCCCGTTCAGTTCTTCTGAGTAGATCCTTTTCCCCTAATGTAACCAGTCAAGTCTCAGATCAGTATATCATGACACATCTTACACATGCTGCATAGATGTTCGCCTTTAATCAAAGGATCAGTCTTCTTACTTCTACTAGTTCACGTCCATCTCAACCACTGATGGTGTCTCCTTTGTTGTTAAAACTGCTCACTCTCTCCAGCTGGTTGAATTATCTTACACAACCATCATCTTCCACTACTGCACCTGCATTGACCTGCATTTTCCTTTCACATCTCGCACATTGAAAACCATCTGCCAGTCTCTAGGTAATTTTTTATGTCTTTCTTCAAAAAAATCCATTGCTGCTTTGTGCATCTCCCATGTGTCAGTCTTCGGCACCCTTCACAGAGGATTGCATTACTTACGACTCGTTTTCCACACACTCCAGAAGGATTTACCTGCACCACTTCTACAACTGCTCTTACTTTACATGGCATCACCTTTCTTTTAACATTGTTCAACTTCAATCCCTTGCTTTCAAAGGCTCTCTTTGGACTCTCGAACTGCATTTCCAACTCTACCATTGTATCAGCCATTAATACAAGGTCATCTGCGTATAGCAATTTATATGGCAATCCTTTCCTTACATTCTCTGATAAAACATTTACAACCACTGCAAACAGAATGTGTGAAAGAACTGATCCTTGATGCACACCAACCACCTTTATCATCAATGTATTTTTCTTATTTTTGTATGTAGGCAGTTATCCATTGCATCTGGCTGCTTTTAATGGGCACTTTGATGTCATCAAAGTTCTCATATGTCGTGGACCTTCAAGAGCACGAGTAAATGAGCAGGTATTCTTGTGACTATTAACTCGAACTTTTCAACTTTTTATTTCCGTTTTTATGACATAGTATGATGACACATTCACAATGTACTTATAGGTGTACAATCGCATCATGTTTTGATTTGAAGACATATTTGAAAATAAGAATAGGTGGTATAATTTAGTGGATGAGATGACCCTGTGACAAGCCAGGTATTGCAAGACTGAATGTGTGTAAGGACGTGCAAGTACCATGGGCAGGCTTTGGTGGCAAGATTATGACATGAGTGCTAACTACCACACACCTAAAGCCATCTAGGCATGTCTTAGCACGTCATGGGAATTTCTTTTCGAAAAGTTAGAATGGTCAGCATGGATCTGCACAAGAACGTGAAGTATTGTGAACAAATTTGCCGCACTCAGTTTCATTTGAAAGACAGTCAGAGACTCCACCAATGCCAAAAATTCAAAATGATCCGGAATCCAGACAGCTCTCCGCATCATTTTCAAAAGTTAATCGGTTCTTTCATAGACCTATGCACACCTCTTGTAAAAAATGTATGAGAATCTTACTATCATATTCTATGTAAAGTTGCTAACAGACACAGACAGACAGACAGACAAACTGACAAACGGACAAAGAAACAAACAAACAAACGGTCATGAAAACATTAGCCCAAGACGTGGTATAAATCAAGACTTGCTATGTTCTGTATACTTTAGAGGCTGCAAGCTGGGTTAGCATATGCGATCGCACGCTTTCCCAAGAAAGTCTGATTGGCAAGTGTTAGGAATCCGGCACTCCGGCATTAAGGAATTGTGATATGTCTGCCAAAGTGAAAAATGAGAATCTCCGTGTATTAAGTGATCTACTGTCTGGCATTTGGAAGCAACATGAATTCCTGTAAGAGGGGTAATCGCCCCAGTTTACTAACGGGATGCCAGAAAGACTTCCAATTATCATGGTATTACCCTGCTATCCATAGCTGGTCAAGTGATGACCATCATATTGAGATAGCGTCTTGGAGGCCTATCCGAACATTCGATCAGAGATCAGCAAGCTGGATTTCGATGTGGTTGCAGTTGTGTAGACCGGATATTGTCCCTTCGGCGCCACTTGGAAGGCCCGTTGTGATATGGAAAAGCAACTATTGCCTGCTTTATCGACTTTACCGCCACATTTGACAGCGTACGGAGGGATTCAATGTAGGAGTTTTCTCCCAAAGTAGGGTGTATGTACCCTAATGAGTGTCATCATGTGGTGGTGCTATTTCCTTGTGTTTTCTTACTGTTGGTTCAGTTGTAGTCAGATGGTAGACAGTTTGGAGTGGGGCCGCCTGAAGAATGCCTCCATACAGACTGGTAAGATGCGAGGAGCTCCCAGGAAGTGTTGTCAATGTTTATGTTTGGATTTGACTCTCTGCAAGTGTCTTTGAAGCAAAGATGAGGCTGCCCGCGGATTGTTTGCTAGTTGAAAGCTCGAGTATAGACATATGAATATCGAAACATCCATCTGCACGGGTAACGCTTAGGGAGCTTCCAGTCAGCTAAACAGATATGTATTTCCCGCTTTAGACCTTTTGATCGGTCTTAGAATGAAATTTTTCAATGCTTCACCCCTGTCTGTGCTGCTTAACGCATCAGCAACCTTGGCAATGACCATGGCTAAGCTACATTTTCTCGAAGCATCCTAAATGTATGGACTACGGTCGATTCTTGGCATATCACTACTCCAACGCCTAACAAACAAACACATCTGAGAGGTCTGTTGCAACCTACCCCAATAGATGATGCCATCTGCATTCGGAGGCTTCACTGGCTAGCTCATGTTGCTTGCATGTCACCCGACCGCCTGTGTAGCTGAATATGGTGCAGTCCAAACCTACTTGTTCCCCGCTGCACCCGGGATGCCCAACAGTGCATGTGGGACAGTACTGTGCAGAAGGACTTGCGCGTCCTAAGGACAGGAATAGAAACACCGTCATTGAAGATCTTGCTTTTGACAGAGTCCAGTGGCTAAGAATTCTGCGGGAGCAGGCCACAGCAGACGTCTAATGTCAACTTATTATGCGTTAACTTCAAGGATGTTTAAGTTTTAAGGAATGGGAATTGGCTTACGTACTTACTTTACTTTAACGTACGTGGCCATTACATGATGGTTGCAGCCAATTGACCTCCTGCACACCCGCCTCCATGATGTGCAAGCGCAAAATCTCGTTGCTCAGAATGATGATGCGCCCCGGACCACTGAAGGTCAGAATGTGAAAGGATGCCAAGGGTGTGAGTGGCGGAAAATGTTGGGGCTTTGACACCGGTAGGTGCATCAATGACATCCCGCCCGTTAAAGTTAAGGGATGCCATGTCGTAAATCCTGAGTCACACGAAAGCGTAAGTGGACCAACAGAATTATCAGAGTTTGGTGTCATAGCAAGAGAGAGTTCATCTGGTGGAGGTGTTAACCCCACGCAGACTAGACGGGTGGAGGGACTGCCTCCTGAGCCTTCCGACAGACATGAGTTGCATTTGGTCTGGCTCCTATCGTTGACCTGTCCGGCTTGGTTGTACCTGCTAGGGGTACTGGACCCGGCCCAGCATAGTCAAGGGAGCACGCAAGACCCCTCACCATGACAAGGCGTAACTCATAAGGGACAATTTTTAGCTTGATAACAAAGTATTTTGCCAAAAGTAAAAAGCATTCAGACTGTTTTGCATTCATGTTTTAAATAATGTTTTCGGGCATGGTGATTGCCTATGTAAAGTACCTATAGTTTTTTTGTTGAATGGGTAGTGGGTTACTACCTTGGTACGGTGTAAATGAAACTTCAGATATACAAGTTAAGTGTATGGGTCTAGTCAAATATTGTGAGATGTAGAAAATAAGCACTGTTCACGTGCATTTGTGAAATTATATTGTACAATCTTTTTGTGGTATAAAACTTGAAAATCGCATTGAAAATTGGTGACATTAAGTACGTTTTTAGTGCAATGTCGCAAATTTTCAAGGCGAAATTATATTCTCTTTTTCTTGTTAAAGTGCTTATTGCACTGTTATCATGGCTATATGCGCTCCTTGCCATCGGTGTAGCAGAGGTTCGCACTGGTTTTCTTGTTTTAATGTAGACAGACTCCAATACACTTCGATGAAAGGACGATCTAGCTGTGTCAATTATCCGAAAATTCTCGTCCTTATACATTTTGGCGCATTGTGAATTTTCTAGTAAATGTTGGCCTATGGCAGAA
>JANTCA010003813.1:5000-10550 GCA_024741275.1 Chironex yamaguchii | reverse complement strand
CACTAAATTTTGAATTTAGACATATATTAACTGAAGACGATATTGGGATATATTAACTGAGAAACGAATGTTAGGCCGATATTAACAGAAGAACGTATAATAGGACTATATTAACTAGATATGCCTTGTCAGTTTTAGTTCAATTTTTAGGCAATTCCTAGGACGATTTGTAAGGCAGAAGTCGTTTCCGATTGGAACCTAAGCCAATTGAATGCCCTCGTTAAAATGAAGAGTACCTTACTTTATTGCCACCTAAGCAAAATGAAGATCAGGAACACTTGCTGTTTTGTTGTTTTTAGTGTTGTTCCAAAGGAAGATTTGTAAGGCAGAAGTTGTTTACGATTGAAACCCACCAAGCTACACAAAAGTCCATGCGTGAACCTTTCAATATTACAAAACAAATTGATAGGAACATTGTGTGTTTGCTTAATGTAATTTAAGCTGGCCGTGTCATTAACCTCAAATATCATTCAAATTTGCATGAGTCGTTGCCGTTGAAGTTGTAAGCAACAAAGGTCCAATGTTCTGTGTGCATGATATAATATTCCAGCAATCTGTGTTTAGAAATATTACTTACTGCTAGTCTACTTAGTCCGACCGATCGTTCTTTTGTGATTAGTGTAGAAAACACAAACCCTATTGAAAGCAATATTTAGGAATGTTTAAATTAAAGTTAAACGAAATGTCTCAATTAGGTGTGTGTAAGCAGGGTAGTGGTATATCTTTCATTTAAATTATGTATTGGAGATGCTTGTAAACCAACCGGTCAAAAAAGTGAAGAAATCTTGTATACTATTATTTCCTAATGAATGCAATTCACTGCTTTAGGATGTCTGTGTTAAGCATACTTCACAATAAACACAATCAGTGCGTGTATATTGCTAAGTTGTAACCCAACGAACAATTTCCAATGACGTTTCTTAGATCACAAATAGTAAGACAACGTGTATCCTATTTAACTATCACAGTCTGCAATTTGTCTACCTCTAAGGAATTAAGACTGCTACGTATTGCAATGCACACCATTCATGTACTCGACAATCACTCTGGATGGCATTAAACTACAATGCAAAGTCATGTTAATGAACACTTACCAAAGTTCACGTCATGTTAATAAACACTTACCTTCATGCAAAGTCATATTAATAAACACTTACCTTCTTCTTGGAATGAAGCAACTTCACTGAGAGGTAAGCTGTTTACTGTCCCTCGTCGTTGTTAGCAATATGGAAGGAACCCTTATCGTATGGAATTAAGAAAGAAAGGAAGAATTCGTGCCCTTCTTTCTTTCCGTCATGCACGAGTCCACAGAAGGATACTTGATGTTTCTATTGGAAGGAGAGGGGCAAGCAAAGCGCATGTCAGTACGCCTCTAGGGGCATCTCCCTTGACAGATTGAAATACGAACTTCGTCACTTTACCCTTCTTCTATAGGCAAGATATGGAGCAACTTTATTTCTCCTCAACAGTTTAACCATGCTGAAGTGCTGTGCGGCACATATCTGTGATCAGTTTGACTAAAATGTGATCATTCACATTCTGTGGGGCATCAGAAGATAACACAGTCGATGCAGTGATTTTCAGGTGAGTTGTGTCATTGTCGCTTGTTAGTGCGAGGAATAGAAGAAAGGTACTTGGTTAGATGCTATCTTTGCAGCATAACCCGCCACCAGGTAAAAATCTTACCTTTCATATATTTTTTTCCTTTCTTTGCGTTTTTATTCGTAATGGTCGGTTGTGATCTTTGACAAAGCTGACAAATGAGTTTGATTTGTTGATACATGAAAATTTATTGATAACAAGAGATCATCCATTACTAAACTTTCGGAATTCTCCTATTCAACTCACTTTGTTTTAATTCTTTCTACAAAATGTGTTAACTCATTGTTTCATTGAAATACCTTCCACTTTTTTTCAAACAATCATATGATTAGTTATTGAAATTGTACGGAATCTTATAAACGGACTTTCTAGACTTCATTATTTACTGTTAGCTGAGGATGACAAGAGTTTCTATCGACACTCTCCTTGGGTAAGTTGTCAAATTTGAAATTTCAGCTCTCGCTGGTTTTGTTGCTTGTGGATTGACCTGGAAAGAAAGTTAGTTAGATGCTATCTATGCAGCATAAGCCACCACTAGATAAAAACATTGTCTTGTTTGTATAGATTGCTTTTGTTTATTTCCTTTCTTTACTTCATTATCTGTCATGGCCAGTTGTGATCTTCAGTTCCATTGAGATGCTGTACAGGACTCTCTACTGTTAACCCTCCAAGCTCCATGTCACGAATCATAATTATTATAAAAGACATGGTTTGTTGTAAAACTCCCCAATAACTCTCCCATTCAAGGGCGTTAATTACTGTTAATGTCAATGGTTTGCAGCGGGATATGAGGCGAAATAATGCTTTGCATTACTGTCATCTTTTAAAAGCAGACATTATTATGCCGCAAGATGTGCGTCTCAAACATGATAAAGTGAGCTTAATATTATCAAACTGGTCAGGTAAATCCTTTTATTTCCTTTCTAACTCAGAAACGTCAACAGGGATTCGAATATTATTTAAGGAAAAGTTTGACTATTGCACTAAAACGATTTACAGTGATACTCTTGGTCGCCTTTTGATACTTGAAACTGTTTTGGGCGAAGAAAAAGTTCTGATCACTTGTGTTTATGCGCTATTATGTAGTAACAAGTATATATTTGGCAGTTTAATAATGATTTGATAAGTGATAAAGGCTGATTACAATCATTAAGGCCTTGTGGGATAATTGGAAGCCCTTTGAAGGTTCCTTCCTATCCATCTTATCATGGTGGGAACAAGGGAAGGATTTGTTGAAACCCTATTGTATGAAATTGGAAAGAATCGAGCAACAAGATGCTTTTAAAGCATGGAATAGACTTGTGAAACAGTTGAGGAATCTCAAACGTAAGGTCGACTCTAGACCAAGCAACAATTTACTATGTACAAAACACTGAGTGATGAACTATCTCGACAGACTTGTTTGGAGACAGAAAAACTGCTTCTATAGTCTCATCTTTGTTGGACTGAAGAAGGTGAAAAAAGCAGTCAGTTTTTCTGTCAACTTCACAAACATAGGCCGAGTCAGAAGACTATATGTGGTTTTAAGTATGAAGAGGCTAGGTTAACATCCAGCAATGCTATGCTACAAGTTGATAGTGAGTTCTGTTGCAATCTTTACCATGTTGGACGTGATGACTTGTTAGCACAAGACCAAGTTCGCAATTTAGCCAAGAAGACGTTGTCCTCTGACCAACTAGAGCTTTGTGATGGTCCACTAACTATCAATGAATGTTTCATTGCTCTTAAGGGTACGATGTCCTGGTATTGATGGACTAACAGCTAAATTTTACAAACAGTTATGTTATGGCACTTATTTCAAGATGCCTTCTTGGTAATGGCAAATGCATGTTGGGAATTGCAATGTTTAAGTCTCTTACAGAGCACCGGCATTATCACTTGCTTATGGTGACAGAAAAGATTTAGCTGATTGGAGACCTATGAGTTTGCTAAACGTAGATTGCAAAATTATTGCCCGATGCCTAGCAACCAGACTCAGCAGAGTCCTACCAGTCATTATATCCAATGTGCCTGGTAGAACTATTTTTCATAATTTATCACTAATTCGTGACTTAATTGACCATGATAACTTGGAAAATCTTCCTGTTTGTCTCGTCAGTTTAGACCAACTCAAATCTTTGAACGAGGCAACCAAAAATTTTTGATTAGAGCACTCAAGTGTCTGAGGTTTGGGCCCGCATTTACTAGATGAGTTTCTACTCTTTATGCCAATACATACGGTCGTATTGCTATCAATGGCTACTTATCTCAGGATTTTTCTGTAGAAAAGACGTACGATGGGGATGCCCACTTCCACCCATGCTGTATGTGATTACAGCAGAACTTCTTTCTCAAGCAGTTCAAAAGAGCCCTGCTATTAAAGGGATACCTACCAATGGTGTTGAGATTAAAATAAGTCAATATGATGATGACACAACCATATGCATGCTCACTGAATGTTTCCTGGCCTGCTACCTGCACTTGATCTCTATGGGAGAGCTACTGGTGCTTGCATCAATTCATCTTAATGCTGAGGCATGTTTCTGGGATGTGACCGTGATCGTGTTGATAAACCCTTGAACTTCGTCAGGAGTTCGCAAACTATAAAGCTGTTGGTAGTTTCTTTTGGCCCCAAAGGTTTCTATAAAAATTGGTAAAATCTCAGAACAAAAGTCTGGCGTATTCTCAATTTATAGAAAGGTAGTGACCTTTCATTACAGGGCGAGGCCATTGTCCTCAATATTTTGGCCTCATCAACGTTGTGGCATACTTGCTCTGTTCTGTTACCATCAAAGTCCTTTGTTCAAAAGATGACAAGCATGTTTGTGTATATTTATGGTCTGGCAAATTAGCTAGAGTTGCTCGAGCCACAGTTCAACTACCAAAAGCATTGGGTGGCTGGAACGTTTTTGGCATTATTAAGGAAGTCATCGCACTTCAACTCATGTGGCTCGTGCACTTGATGGACTGCAAAAAGAATGGTTTGTGGGAACAAACACCCATTGAAATTCTTAATAGATATAAGAAGCTATAACATGGTGTTCTGACTTTCAAATGTGCTATCACCCGTTGTAGGAATCTGCCTTCCTTTTACCAGTCGCTTTTGTTTAACTGGACCAAATACTAGCAGCCATTTGTTAAAAAATCCGAAACATTTGATCAAATTTTAGATGAGCCATTGTTTATTAACCCCAATATACTAGTTAAGGGACAGTATCTTTATCGTTATTCATGGTTTATTAAGCGAATAAATACCAGTATTGACATTTCATATTCTGTGTGTAAAGGTTTTCTTCCTGCTCTTGTTGTACAAGAGCTAACACCTGACAACTCAGTTTGTTGTCAACGATTTATTTCTAAAGTATTTTCGGCAAGTCCATCACAATGGAGAAGTATCATCAATCATGGTGAGCCTGAAGGCGCAATACCACTTCCAGCGATTTTACGTAAACCTGATAACAACAGATTTCCTATTGCTTGTCTGACAACTAAGCGTATTAATCAACATATATGTTGCCATACATCTAATAGACCTATAATAGGCAAGATATGGAGTAACTTTATTTCTCCTTGACAGAGCTCCATTTTCTTACACTGGCTACACAGACCTTCTAACAATAGGAAAGCACAATCATTAAATTGGAAAATTTTGCACAATGCTCTACCAACTTGTAGAGTTCTGGTCAGGGCTGAACTTGTTGGCACAGATCATTGCCCCTGCTGTGAATCAGTTACTGAGGATGTCAAGCATCTTTTTCTTGAATGTTCTTGCGTTAAATGCCTTTGGCATTTTGTGTTTGATTTGATTTCCAAAATCATTAAACTGAATACCCCGATTGGAATTTATGCTTCTTGGTTCATCTCAAGATAGCCGTTACAAGAACAATATCGTTATTATCAAACTACGTGAAATAGCATTAAACATTACTTGGACGCACAGGAATGAGAAACACTTCCATGATCTTCATA
>JANTCA010003812.1:0-10550 GCA_024741275.1 Chironex yamaguchii | reverse complement strand
TTCTTGAAATTAACCCCAACCCTTCTAAAACTAGATAATGAATCAATAACTGATAGCGAAATGGTTTTCGGCATACCAAAGAAGGACCCAAAGATAGGGCTACGAAATTTTTTAACATTCACTCTAAGACACTATCTTCAAGCTTAGGTTTAGAATGTTTCCATCCAAAGATACAGCCAGCGTGATCTGGCGAACATTTATTAAAACAGAAAAGCGGGAAATAAAATATAGAACGCTCAACAAATTTAGCCTTGACCTAGGAAATTTAGACAAGAACTTCTATTTCCAAAACAATGTACTTGGCAAATTCGATCAAGGTGAATTTAAATGGGAAAAAATTTAGAGACTTCTTCTGGATAATAACTAACCACTAACGAAAAAGAATCAGTTAAAAAAATGGAGGAGGAGAAAAAAGATATTTTACTGCCAAAGTACCGAGTGGGCATGGCGAGACACGGCAGGGTGACTTATCACCCCTACGTTGCTTACCATGCTTACAAAGGACGACGGAAAAACAGGAAGAAGGAGGAAAAAAAAATTTCCTGACGTTTCATACTCTGAGGAGTTTCAGACGAAAAAAGCTTTTAAGTATGATTTTAGCGCAATGTCGCAATTTTGCAAGGCGATTTTCAAGTTTTGTACCACAAAAAGATTGTTCAACCCTTCAAAAAGCTAGCCAGAACTCTGGAACTCGAATCTTCTTCTAGCAACCTCAAATTTAATTTTGCTGGAACAAAACGTATATTCCATTACATTTGACCATTCAATATATCCAAATCCGTATATCGAGCTATCAAACGCCTGTGTAAGGATATTGTTATACACAGAATAGAAGAATTCCAGCAAATATGAAAGTGATCATTAAAAGTGGCATTTTGGTACGCCTAATGTAAAGCTCAATATGCAGGTCGCACTTCCAAAAGATTAAACAACATTTTCCAGCCACACATTCCTCCTAGACAACAACCATCTCGCCATTGAAAAAGCTAAAATGACCATGGGCAAAACGTTATTAGAAAATTGGAAATGTCACAAAATGGATAAGAACCATCCTTCTGGAGTCCATCTACGTTAAAGAAGAAAACCAGGACTCTGCAGGCAGAAAGGGTTCATTTTTTTCACTTTGACTCTTCCAATAATGCTTTGTTTTTCTATTTTTTTTCCTGTTTTTTTCTTTCTTGTTTACGATTGGCTAGTTTCGATACATGATTCTTATAAAAGAAGTTCCCATATATCTTTACTTTCCCTTTTGATGATTCATAGTCTGAAAAGTGTATTTTTTACGGCAATGTCACAAACTTTGAATGCGATATTCAAATTTTGTACCACAAAAAGACTGTTCAGCTTTGGCTATTTGAAACCCAATAAAGGCAATGGTGTAGTGTTACTCAAGCCTATAGACAAAAGGCTAAAAAAGCACAGTCTGATGCCACTAAATTCAAAAACATTGCAAAAAATGCTTTGGAATAATAAACTATGCATTCCTAACAAGGTTGCCACTGGACTCATACTATCTAGCATAAATTCTTCATGGTCTACTTAAGCTTTATAATAACAGCTATCTCACAAGACTTCTTTTGTCGGCTACTGGAACCTACAATTAAAAAAGTCCTAAATTCCTGGTACCCATTTTACGAACTAACACCACCAGTGAGTAGAAAGTCAAGGATACCTTCCCTCTAGTATCTACAATAACTGCATTTAAAACATCAAAGCACGTGTTATGGCTAGTATACGCGCTTAAACCGGAAGGGACAAATGTCAGTTCGGCCTTGGTTACCAGGTGTTCGATATTTTTCGTCGGTAACTAACAAAGCCTTGAAAACTTTAATATCAATTTTTATGCAATTGTTATTGCCGGGCTGGAAAGACAATAGAACCATGCCACTTCGAACACAGCAAAAGTCAAAATATGAGTGGGATTTCTCACGTAGCACTTTCCATCCTGGTAGGCGGGCTACTATTCACCCATATGAAGAGGATGTGTCATCGCTTTATGATTTCATTATCTCTATTGATTTTAGTCACTTAAGTGTTTTATAATTTGAAAAAGTGTTCAATGTTTAGTCGTTATTTGAAGTCGTGAAGCGGTTTTAGGAAGTTGTTCCCTTAGCAGTTGAACACTGAACTACAGCTGCAGCCAGTTGTTTAACGATGTTCTAAGATTAATAACATTTGTGATTTATTGTATTTGGTACGAGTATTTCATTAATTTGGAAAACCCATCAGCCGGTTTACACAACACTGAAGCGTTCAATGTTGTTATCAATATGCCAAAAACGAAAGCTTGGTATGCGCAAAAATTCTTATCTTCATAGGAAAATGATCCCGAGTTTAAAGATCTCTTTTGTTTTGTAAGTTGAAGATAAATAACCAGTACTTCAAACGTAAACAAAGACGTCTACACTGTCCATGACACTGCTGATCATGTATGTTTATTTGCAAACCAAGACTTGATTGAGAAACGTCTAAAATGGTAAAACCTAGAAAAAAGTCCAGGATTTAAGCTTTCTTGATTTGATACAGAACGTATCTATCACTTATAGTTTTTTGAAAGTTTCTTAACATGTTAGAGTATGTCCAGAAAGACACCTAATTCCAGCATTATTAGCTCTTAAGTTATCATATGCTGCGCAAACTGTCAAAAACTACAATGAGCCTCCAGTACTGAGTTGCTCACAAGACATGTGGTGGAAAAGTTACACGTTGAGACTGCACTCAAATAACATGAAAATAAATTTTTCCTGTCAATTTTTAGGACGGCTCGTTCCAGTTGAAGGTGACAAGAACAAAGCATCATGCAATCTTTGCAAAACTGAGCTTAAAATGTGCATAAACAACTTGTGAAGGCACGCAGCTACTGCATAGCATACGAGTGTGTCTGCAGAAAACGAAAATTTGTCAATGATCAAGCCAATCAACTAAGCATTCAGGCCTGCGGTATGAGAGTCACAAAAAATAACAGAACTCTGGATGGCAGTTTTTGTCACAAAGCATTTTGCTTTACGTTCTGTTGACCATGTTATACAGCTGTTACCATTAATGTTTCCAGATAGGAAAATCCTGGCTGACCTGAAACTGCATAGCACAAAATGAACTGGACTAATTGTCAACCTAATTTCTCCCTGTCTGTTTGAAGAATTGATCGAAGACATTGGTAACAGTTTCTTTAGCCTGACTGTTGATGAATCAACTGATTTTAGTCAAAAAAGATGCTGGCAATATGCATCCATTATTGCAGTGTTCCCAAACAATGCGAGAGAACAACTTTTTCCAAGATGATAAATCTTGGGGCTTCTGCAACATCAGATATCATGGGAACTGCTATAAAGAGTGCTCTTGAAGAGTCTGGCTTGAGGCTGGAAAAATGTATTGGTATTGGTGTTAATAGGTGTAGCAAAATGGTAGGAAAACAGCACAGTAGAAAATATCTACATATTTTAAAAGTTTGTTGCCAGAAATAGTAATGTTTAAGTGTGTGTGCCATAGCTTACAACTGGCAGATAGCAAAGCAGTAGAAGTCATGCCAGCTCATGTTGACTATATGGTGCGAGAATCGTTTTCACACAGCACAAAGCGGCTCATGGAGTACAGAGAGCTCCACAAAATTATTACAAACGAGATTCCAGAAAAACGTCACCAGTTAAGTGCAACGCGACGGATAAGTCGACATGATTGCATAAAGAAAAAAATTTTAAATAATTAATAAATAATTCTTGTATGTTTCAGGTTGACAGCTTTAGGTCAGGAGAAATGCTACACTGCTTGTCAGCTTTCTAGTATTTTCTAAGATTACTGATGTTATGTTTATTTGGTGTTCTGCGAAGGTATTCTGAAAGATTTCTCAAGTATCAAGAAACTTCTTGAACTAGCCAATGCTGACGTTTTTCGTCTTGGTATTGATCTCCTGGATTTCTCTCAATCCCTGCTACAGCGAGATGTTATTCCATGCAAGCTTCAAAGTGTCTCGGGCAGAGACCTTGTTAGTTATGATTTCAGAAAAGATCTTATCCCTGTAAGACGCATTCACTTCGGGTATGCAGTTTCGAGGAGTGTAGAGCGGTTAAAGATATCAGTGGAGGATATCAAGGAAATCAAAGACTAATGCTTGGAATTCATTGTCAAAGCAATAGAAGAAGTTCAACTGAGACATCACAATATTCCAGGACATAATAAAAATTTCATCGAGAGAGGTATATCAAGTGCATTATTTGACCAAATTAGCAGAAGGTTTTAGAAATATATCTTTCGATATTAATGCAGTTGACAAGAAGCTACGGAAAATCAAGTCAATAGATGTCCCTGCAGATTTGAAAGAGGATCCTGTTACGTTTTGGAGCCATTGCAAGGATTTTAGAGATGGTGCTGGAAAGTCCAGATTCAATAATGTGGTACAACTTGCACTTGGCTTATACAAGTTGCTGAGGTAGAGCACATTTTCTCCAAGGTGAGTTACCTAATGTTTTGTTACTCGACTGTGTTTCATTGATTCATCATTTAAAATATATGGAACAAGATAAATGGCAATGAGGATACTATATTAATTGCTCTAGATATGGCAGCTCGACTCGATCTAATTCCATTATAACCTTACGATTCATACACAGATCTGAGCTCAGTAGGTCTTGGAGACAAAGATTTTAAACATACCTGATTGCAGTTAACAAAACAGATGCAAAGCAACAAATAGCCCTGCTACAAAAGCAAGTTTGTCAAGATATTTTCAATACTATTCCACAAAATCGTGCTGATAATGACTACAAGACTGCCTTGGGGAAATTTGCTGAATACTTTCTTTTAAAGAAAAACATCGATTTTGCAATTTTTCAGTTCGGGAAAGCTATGCAAAACCGTGGTGAAACAGTTGATGAATTTGCTATGCATCTCAGAAAACTGGCTGCATATTCTGAGTTCCATGATGTGGGTCCTAAAATAATGCCTATGTTCATTCAAAATCGCCTTTGCCATTGTCCCCACCAATTTCCGCTCAGGGAAGGTCAGCTTTCTTCACTGCATTGCTTACAAAAGCACAGGCACTCAAAGTCAGTGAAGATCAAACTACTGGTATGGAGTAACACGTTACATCGGTAGAATCACAACAACTATTGTAACTAGAAACTGTCCTGTGCAAGACATGCCGCAACTTTAAATCACCATCAACCTGGAAATGTCACAACTGTGTGTACGTGTGGCCACACACCAAAAGTCCCTGCCCCGCCAAAGAACAGCACTGCCATAGTTGTGGAAGTCTAACCATTTTTTCAAGGTTTGCCGAGCAAACTAAAAGCAACAAACCTAACATCCATTTGGGGTTAAATATGTCAGCCATGCTAGTCTTTATTTTAGCCTGAATGCAGACACAACATCCAAAAGGAGAAACAAATGCTTGCTTCGGCGGCTTCCAATTTTCTGTAAACTTAATCTATGCAAATAAATAATTATGCAAATCAGAACCAAACCAATACAAGAACAATATTGATTATTGGTATGGTGTTATAGCACTAGGTAGGGTTTTACGCGATATGATTTTGCGATATCTAGTAAGGTGTTGTTTCTTTCCTGTTGCTATGCTATTGGATCATTCCATTATTAGTCATTGATGCCATAAACAATTTCCTAAGCAACATTTGTCCACATTCCAAGATTGTTCTATTAACACGTTCACTTTGTTTGCTGGCCGCAATGCTCTTATCTGAACTAGAGTTTGACAAAATTACCATTCTGTCTAAATAAAGTTGTATTGCCTTGCTAGTTCTTAGCTGTCACTCGTTTTACCATGGAATTTTTAAGTTTTGTTGAGAAAGAATTTGCAGATGCTTTAAAAACAGCCTGTGCATTTCTGTCAATAAGTGGATATTATAAAGACCAAGAACAAGCTTTATTATATCCTGTCCCTTACCAACATATGCTTCCTGTTCAACAATGACATATACATTCAAACAAATGGTGTACAAATGGGCGCTCCTACATCCTTTGCGATCGCTGAAATATTCATGCGGGCCTTTGAAACCACAGCATTGTAACCACTGATCAAGGATCATCTGTGTGGGAAAGATATCTGGATGATGTCTTTACAATCATCAAGAAAGATCATCTACGTAGGTTCTTTGAACACAGCAACAACCTACATCCAAATATCAAATTCACCATGGAGACAGAGGAGGAAAGTAAATACCCTTCCTTGATATCCTACTCAACAGGCAACCAGCTTGCAGCATTTCTGTCACCATCTACAGACAGCCAACTCATACTGATCAGCATCTGAACGACGAATGACATCTATTGCAAAATGTTTCTGTGAACAGCTAATTGTAAAAGAGGGATGCCGTGATGTTATGAAATTGTGTTGACCTACGTCAGATTTTACAAGGTCAAACAAATGTGATTAAATCCCTCTCCATTTACAAAACAGATAGTTGTGAAATTCCAAATAAATGTGGTAACTAGATCTTTCTTAATCTAATGTTGTAAATAGGCTCAAGTGAAGCAAATGTCGGACCCCTTGATGTAAATTGCACAATGTGTGAGTGACGTGTATAAATACTATAATTATGTCAAACTATAAAATTATTATTACATCACGATGTATTACAAATAATTGATTTCTTCAGAATGTAATTAAGCCATTGGTAATGATGAAATTGTAGTTGTTCTTTGAGGTCGTTAAAGACCTTTGAATGATTATAAAAGTAAGCCCAGGAGACAAGAGTGCACAGGAATTCACTGGAGAGACAGGAGTGCACAAGAGTGTACTAGGGCACAAAGAGTGTGCTACCTTACGGATTGTCGAATGTATTTGTCGGAATTTATCAAATTGATTACAGTCCTCTAGAACGAGTGGAATTGCTTGTCAGCCCCTGTCATTACAAACCTTCTCGGGAGAGTAAGAAGTGTCATATCCACTTTAGATGAGCTCAGAAGAGAAGAAAGACACATGCAGAAGGTTCTGCTATCAAATGGATACCAAGCAAACGATTTCCAGGCAAAACATCCAGGTCCAACCATGCTGCTGAACCAGAAGCAAAAGCTCTGAAGTGGATAATGCCTTCCCTATGCGAAGAACACAAGTGAACAGCTACGAAGGATTCTCAGACAACACAACATCCAGTACTCCTTCTTCACAACGTCCACTTGAAGGAAAACATTGTCAAACCCAAAGGATCCAGTCCCTCTAGAAGAAAGCCACAAATTCTATACAAACTAGATTTTAAGTACTGTCATGCCACCTACACTGGTGAGTCAAAGCATTCCTTGAAAGAGAAAAACAGTTATTTGCATAAACACAGACATGCCTCTACAAACCCTGGAAAAATTAACAGGGACTATTGAGTCAAAGCACAAGGCAAGTGTTAATGATATTCATATTACCCCAGGAACTGCAGGATGTTTATACAGCTGCAAGTGATTTGTTGTTATGAATGTATCACATAAACACTGTCATTACCTGCTCACCAGTGAAGACATCGTCACACACTACCCTCGGATTTTTTATTGCATCAAAAAATGAAAGACTGTGAAGTCAAATTACATATTAATGCTACTGTGCCCCCTGTTGCACAAAACTTGCAGGGAATTCCTTTCGATAAGCGGCAGAAAGTTGTGACTGCTCTTGAGAAGTTTGAAAAGCAAGACATCATCGAACTGGTTGAAAGATCAACACCATATGACTCAACAATCGTCCTCATCCAAAAGAAGAATGGAAAGTTATGAATTTGTGTGGACATGTGAATGCCGAATTGCACAATACAAGAGTAAGGCTACCAAAGTCCTACTGTGGACAATTTGATACATACCCTCAACAGGGCAACATTGTTTTCCAAACTTGACGTTTGGTCAGGTTATCGTCAGCTGACCCTTTGCACTTGAAAGCAGGTATGTTACCACTTTTGCAACTCACAAAGGTCTGGGCCGTAATAAAAACACAAACTACAGGGGAGATACTTCAAAATGTTATCCATGTTCAAATTCATGATATCACTAGAACAATCAACATACGTAATGATGTCATTTTTCATGGAAAAAATCAAGAACACATCATTGCAGTGCAAGCCATTACAAAAGCTATGAAAATCGCTGAAATTGAAAGAGTAACTTGCAATGAAGCAACTCTTCATTGCATCATTTTTCAATAGGTCAAAATCTAAATTGACCAGATATTCATGACAATGATAACAAGTTACCAGAAAACATTACTCCTTCATTTTCATAAACTTTTTCATTAATTAACCTTAACAGATTCCAACAGAATTCTACGTGATACTCGCATTTTGTTACTGACTTCACTTCACACTCATGCTACAAATATTGCACATGAGGGTCACCAAGGCCTGGTGAAGTCGAAAAACTTTTACTCACAAATATATGATTTCCTAGTGTGGATTAAGTTAAGGCATTTAATGAATGTTGCCTCACTTGTATATCAACTAGACCAGCTTCAAATCTAGAACCACTGAAGATGACAAAGTTACCTTCATTACCCTGACACACTGATAATTTTGATTTTTGTGAATGCTTCTCAGCTGGCAAATACTTGCTTTTAGTTAGTACTTATTGATGCAATAGTAGATTTCTTGAGGTTGAAATTGTTACTTGCACATCTGCCAAATCAAGAATTAAAACTGGAGGGAATTTTCGCAAGATACTCTACTCCTGAGATTTAAATTAGTGATATTGACCCACTGTTATGTATTGTGCAAGTAAAACTTCCTGCCTTTAAAACTGCCCTTAGGGAGATATTGCTATGAATTGTGCAAGTAAAACTTCCTGCCTTTAAAACTGCCCTTAGGGAATCAAAATTGTATTTAAGATGAAGTTATTGGATAGAAGATGAAGTTGTTTTACACTGGAGCTAGGTTTGTTGACTGTGTTTGATCTATTCAACTGGCGACGAGGATAACTAAAAAACTACGAAAATTACGATGGCTACGTTTGGTAATTTGGAATCATTCGAAGGAGGAGAGTTTACAACGTACAAGGAGAGATTGGAAGCATTTTTTGTAGCAAATAATGTTGGTATAGTGCCTGACGATGCGTCCGATGCTGTTGTGAAAGTTGCAAAGGGAAGAAAAGTTGCAGTTACAATTTCACTGATTGGAAAGAAAACGTTCACTACATTGAAAGATATATGTTTACCGGATTCGCCTTTTTGAAAGTCGTACAACGAATTATGTCATCTACTGAGTAATTACTTCAAGCTGAAAGTTTCGGAGGTTGCTGAAACTTTTTGTTTTCATCAAGCTGTTCAAAACAAAAATGAGAGCGTTTTGGAATATGCAAATCGTTTGAAACATTTGGCTGTTCATTGCAATTTGGCAATTTCTTACCTCGTGTGTTACGAGACCAATTTGTCGGAGGAGTAAGGAATCCTAGTACAAAAACAAAGTTGTTCTCCGAAGACAGAACTTTCGACCATGCTGTACAAATTGCTACTGCAGATGAAGCTGCACAGAAAGAGGTAAAATTACTGCAATTTCATCTTGCTACTCATTCTGCTAACTTGAATTATGCGGAAGGAAAGCAGTTTCAAAGGAATTCAAAGGATAACAAAGGAAACACTACACAGAATGCGTCTGTTAATGAATGACATTGTCAAACAAAAACAAAAGAATGTTATCGCTGTGGGTCCTGCAAATCGATGCAAATTCATCAAATCTACTTGTCATTATTGCTGTAAGGAAGGGCACTTACAAAAAATGTGTCAAAAGAAAAAATGTTGGAGAAAAAACATTTGCCAAGTTGATAAAGTGGATCGGTTCAAAGAAGAATAATATGAAACAGATCAATCTGTGTATATGTGTCATGTGACTACAAATGAAATTATTGGATCACAGGGAGTTTCTAATTATTCAATTAACGTCAATGTTGAAGGAGTAGCAATTTCAATGGATATTGACACCGGAAGTGCAGTCACTCTTCTCAAAAAGCAAGATTTCTTGAGATTATGAAATGCAAATTTGTCTACATTGGATCGCTCAAGTTTAATGTTGAAGAGCTACACAGGAGATTTAATTACGTGCTTTGGAGAAAAGGGTATGAAAGATTAGGATTAAAATTGAAGATCAAGAGACTGATGTCACGATTCGTGTTGTTGATGATCCAGGCCTGTCATTGCTGGGAAGAGATCTGATTGAGAAAATTACACTACCTTGGAAAAGTATTTTCAAAATCAGTGACAGTTGAGGATGTAATGAAAGATTACGCCAATCTTTTTGACATTAAAACTGTAGGAAAGCTTGAGGCAGTACAAGTCTCACTACGAGTTAATGACGAAAACCCGGTGCTTATGAAAGCAAGAACTGTACTGTTTGCCATACGTGAATGATATGAAAAAGCTTTAGATAAATTAGAAGATGGTATTATCGAGAAAGTGGAATTTTCTGAATGGGCGTGACCTACAGTTTCCATAGTGAAAGTCGATGGGAGTATACGTATCTGTGGAGATTATTTATATACTATTAACAAGTTTTCTGTGTTGAACAGTACCCTGTACCAACATTAGAAGAGCTCATGGGAAAGTTACAAGGAGGAAAGAAGTTCACAAAGCTTGATTT
>JANTCA010003811.1:0-10047 GCA_024741275.1 Chironex yamaguchii | reverse complement strand
TGGGGGCCAGCAAGGCATTGGGGGGCTCTACAGCAGAGGATCTCTACATGAGACAACGATGGAGGGCTCACGTCGCTGAGCGGAAGAACTGTACAGTCAACGGCCAGGGACCAATAGTTCAGTCAACGAATTACTGCTATGTGCAGTAGTGGCGAACCGTATATCATCCGTCATATCGAAAGCCAATAGAAAATGTCATGATAAACTCTACTAACAGCACCAAGGTTAAAGCTGTTGCTATTCCAGCCCACACACAGTTAGACAATGCTCCTCTAGCATCAGATGACTTTCCGTGCCCAAAGTCTCTGGAACGGCCGAATACTGATAGTCTCAAACTGAAAGGGTGTTTTGCTCGTCCATCTTCATCTTATATAGTTTCTACCTTGAATTGTAGAACCCTTGGTACCACGTCTTCACGTGTTGAGCTAGACAAGCTCATGAAAGATCAAAACATATCAGTGACCTGTATCCAGGAACATCGTCAAGTTCACTCTGAAAGTGATCTCGACATCACCATACACAACCTTGGTTCAACCACACATTTTTCTTCGCTACAAATACGAGCCATTGATATTGCACACGAGAGCCATCAAGGTTTGTCAAAAATTAATGCAATGAAAATTTGGTTTCTGGGAATAGAGGAATTAGTATAGAAGACTATTGATTCGTGCTTAGGGTGCCAAGCTGAGGGTTAATCTGCACCCCCGGAGCCTATAAAGCAAAATGAAATGCCTAAAGGACCATGGGAAACGTTACACAATGACTTTTGTGGACCCTTACAATCAAATGATTACTTACTTGTTTTAATAGATCGTTACTCTCATTTTCCAGAAGTGGAAATTATATGCTCAACAACATCTACATGCCTGATACCTAACTTTGACAAGATATTCGCTGTTCACGGTATTCCATACAAGATAGTTTCAGGCAATGGGCCACCGTTCAATAGCAATGAGTTTAATAAATACATGAAAATATTAGGCATTGAACATCACCCAGTTACATCGTATTGGCCACAAGCAAATGGTGAGGTCAAATGTTTTTAATTAACCACTCGAGAAAACTATACAAGCTGCAGTTGTTGAAAGGAAGGTATGGAGGCCAGAACTGAACAGATTCTTATTGCAATATCGTACCACACCTCATTGCACCATCAATGTACTGCCAAGTGAATTCCTATTCAATCGGAAAATACGGGCCAACTGACCATCGATTGGGAGAAAGCTAATAGTAAATAGACACAAGGAAGCACGTGAAAATGAAACAAAAAACCAGGCATATCACAAGTTGTATGCAGATGATCGCCGAAACGTGAAAGAAAGTGACAATGAAGTTGGTGATACTGTTCTTGTTAAGCAGAAACGCAAAGACAAATTTTAGTCTCCTTTGAATAAGACGCCATAGGTAGTACTTTATCGTAAGGGAACGCAAATAATTGCAGAAAACAAGCAGAAGCACCGAGTAAAACGAAACGTGTCTCATTTCAGAATGTTTGAGAACACTGAAGAGCGTCCTGATGAAACTGAGAGCGAATTTGATGTGGACTTTATTGGAAATTATAATAACGAGCATGAATCAGAACAAGTAGAACAAGCAGAACATTTAATCGTTGGCCTAAGCGAGCATGAAGACCACCTGTTCATTATGGACATCCCATACCATCTAGCGTCCTTCCCTAAAGACTCTATTTGAAAAGGGAAGTGATTGAATAGAGCGATTGTAAGGACTTGATATGGGCTCCCTGTGCAGCGAGACTCGTTGTTCTAAAAATCCAGGTTGTTGTTGTTATTAATAGATTATTATGATTGTGTTTTGTTGTGAAGAAAGGGTGTTTGGACGAGACCTAAATGAAATATAACATAGCGCTCAAACATGCATTGAGGTGCTTGCTGTTGTTGGTGTTTTCAAATGGCTTCGTTTTTGGTGTCCACACTGAAAATGGAGCGTATTCAATTCACAGCATATCAGTATTCATCATCGTATTCGAAAAGCTCCGTTTTCATATCGGAGCAGTGTGAACTTAAGGCAAAATCGGGCATGTTTTGCTCCGTTTTCCGAAGGAAAAAAAATTCTTCAACGATGGATCATTACCACTAATTACGGCATTAAAACACCCAATATCATCAAGCCTTTCCTGTCGTTTACAGATCGTTGTCCATCATAGCAGTCCAATATCGAAAAGAACACATTAGGCAACAATGGTAGTGTACACTCGCCTCTAGAAGAATATTGTGAGTAATAGAATAATGTGACTTAGATGCTACTAATGTTAAACGTTTTGAAGACATTTTCAGCTGCAAAATGAAAGGGATATGCAGCATAGACCTGAAGTTTTTTAAGTTGTGTAACGTAGTAAGCATGAGCTATGTAGTATGACTATCCTTTATATTTCCTCTGTCGATTTTTATAATAGCTATCTGCTATTGCAGAACACCTTCCGATGTACCAATGCTGCTTAATAGACTGAAAATTTGAGGAGTAATTCTTAGAGTAATATGTTGATAATAATATTTGTGAATATTACCACCAACATTTATCTAACTGCGTAAAATTTCAAACTTAATAATAAGCAATAGTGCATAACCTTTGCTTTGGGAAAACTAATGAAACGACTGTAAATAATAGCACTCGAGTTAAGATATAAAATTATTCTTAATTTTTTAATGGATTCAGGGATCAATGGCTTAAAATATCATAATATTCAAAACTTCCATAGAAACATGTCTGCAAGTAAAGATGCCAGGATAGAATTTGGTAGAATGCTAACTCAGGATCTGAGATGTTTCAGGAATATCTTAATTTAAGGGAATCAAGCAGAAAGCAAATAGAACATGCGACAAGAAGCAAGAAAAATGTATGGACACTTGTGACAAGTTCAATTCACAACCATGTAAGTTGAAAATGGAAGGATGGAAAAAAAGAATACAAGGACATTTCATTTTTGGTGTTGACTATGCTGCAAAGTAGTAATTGGATTGGGTTTTCAGGCACGTAAATAATAGGATGCGTGACGCCCCTCCAAATGTTGAAAATTCCTTTTACACTTGGAAATCCTAATAGTACACTTGAAATTTTTTGCTTTTAAAGTTCCAACTGATTAATTTTATATTTTAACGATTTTATCATTTTCAAAGGGAAAAATTTAAAAGTGACCAGTGGATGTGCCCACAGTCAGAGGCGTGCCGTCCACTGGCTGTTTTCTTTTAACCTACAGCGCCCTCATTTCGCTTTGTCTCAA
This sequence comes from Chironex yamaguchii, assembly GCA_024741275.1. Classification (NCBI taxonomy): domain Eukaryota; kingdom Metazoa; phylum Cnidaria; class Cubozoa; order Chirodropida; family Chirodropidae; genus Chironex; species Chironex yamaguchii. Next base: position 6,809 of record JANTCA010003811.1, on the reverse strand, counting down.
ATTGCAATATAGCACTTTAAGCCTATTCTATTGTCTTTCTATATTCTGGTGGCTTTTTAATGTCAAGAAGCCAATTGTCAACGAAATTCAAATTTCGAATTTCGACAGGTATTTTTATCGGTTTATGTTTTGGTTTCATCCTTTTGACGGGGGTTAAGTTCCAAACGCGCAAGATAAATTTCAGGGAAAACCCTACAATTTTGAGAAAAAAACCATACTCACCCTGTAATGATTAGAAACCGTTAAATTGAGAATTCTTTAATAAACGTCGAATACTTAATTGAATGGAAAATTAAGAATCTTTCAATACTCGAAATCCTCCATGTTTTTATAAAGAATGAATCCAAGCTAAGCTCCCCCTGCTCTCCTTGGACTTCGTTAATTTTCTGCTGCTGCTGTTGCCGTTCATCAGCTTGTCTCTCTGAGTCCCGAAAACAAATGTTCTTTGATCTTCTGTTTCTATTGGCCATGAATTAAGTGTTTATTTGCTATCATGTCTCCTAAGAAGAAATTAAAAGTTCGGTGTGGAGATTGTGGTGCTGAGTTTGACCATTACTACAGGAAAGACACATAACGACACACAGACTCGTTATCTATTGTCATAAAGTAAAGCTTCACTTCTGATGCATCACTTCTGATGCATCACTTCTGATGCTTCTCCTTCTCTGATAATTGCTCCTTCAACTGAGGTTAGTGAGCAAACGTTTCAATTGGATTCCATTAAAAACTCTAAAGATGCAGTGGCAAGCCTAATTCCAAAGTCGGCTGTATGTGGGCAATATAGCTCACACAGTATATGCGAAGAGTCAACCATCTTCACAGACACTGAAAAAGAATTATCACTTCCATCATTCTCATTCGAAGATATCAACCAAGAAAAAGATCAACCATTCCCAACTGTCATTCCTGAAAATGAAGAGCTTAAGTCCCAGACTTCTTGGGTACAAGGTGCAGGAAAATTAGCTGTCATCATCGAAAGTGTGGAATCAAGAAAATCACTTATTGACATGATTTCAAATGTCGCAATACCTAAATGCCGCTCTTTTCCTCCAACCAGCGATGGATTTTTGTCGATCACTTAATGCTAGTATCAAGAATCTTTGTAGGAATTGCTATGAGGAAGCTATTGAACGTCCAAAGACATGGAAGATGCTGTGGCAGACGTATTTCATCAAAGAGGAGTATTTCCTCTCATGAATCGGGCATATGCACTTGCTCTCACATAACCTATATTGTAAAAAGATTCCTCCGATCAAGAACAAAAGATGAAAGGCTCAATTTGTTGATGCTTGTTTATTGTGAAAAAGATATTTCAGATAAAATCGATCTGCATCAAATAGCTTTAAAATGGGCAAAACAGAAGAAGAGAAGAATCGCTCTTACATGACTTTATTACCTTTTTTGTATTACTACCTTTCATTAGATATATCTAATAGTGATTATGTTGTTGTTTCTTTACTTCTTGCAATAAGATTAAATATTTATATAATGTAGGCCTGATCTCTTGTAAAAATTCAATCCAGGGAGGGACTTAAGGAAAAATGGCTATGTGAAGGTGATGCACATTACCAGAGCAGAAACAGAAAGCTCGTCACGTATAGAGATTCCACATAAAGATGTGTGGAAGCAGAAGAAGGGCAGCATGGACAACCAATATTTACGAGTGAGCCCAACTTGATTACTCTCTAGCTGTAGGAGCCGCAGGATAGAAGAGGATGGGGAACCATAATTTCCCCCATCCCTTCACAGGATGGAGCCTGATGATGATGACTATGTTAATCCAAGTTTGGATGCTACCTTTAACATCTTTTGTGCTTTAATGTTTGAGACTATTTATCATGACTACAATATCGGAACTTCGAAAGAAATTCCAAATCTGGAAATAGGAGTTGCAATGGAGTAGAGTAGGTCCCTCAACAATAACACCTGTAAACATTTCAGAAGTTTTGTTTTTTAAATAACTTGATGATTGATGCTTGATAACATTTGTTTCGTCTTTGATCTGGTTTGTACAGTACATATAACGAAAATTATGGAGCTATTGTCAAACATGAACTTGGTACATCCACTAGATTTATTAGTCCAACAGAAAAATTCCTGACTCATAGTTGGAATTTTCATCCTTCCACGATCTCCACCCCCCCCTCCCCACTATCACCAAATTAGCCATTTATTTTCGTCCCTGCTTGTTTTGTGCCAAAAAGGCCGAATTTCCCGCAAGTTTCAGGAAGATGTAAGAAAAAAGGGAGACTGTTATTGGCTCAAAAATCACTCAACATTTTGCCTGGAACAAGAGATATGAAAATAGCTAAAATTTTCACGGACGTATTAAAGTGAAAAGCAAACCTACGAAGTTGTAAGGAATTTAGTTATAAACGCCATTTTGTATGTCGTTAAAAATTTGTGTCTGCATGCAGGAAACTAACCCAAATTTAAGCTGGCAATCAAAACAAAATTTGGAATATATTTGAAATCACAACGATTTAAATTTTTTACCTTGGTCAAAAACCGTAAAATTAGCTCTGTGACACAGATACGGGTTAAAAGTTCTCTCGAGTTAAATGTCGTCTTCTGATGATCACAATTTACATTTACACAGATTGACTGTGTAATGTCACGAATCGTCTGTTCAACATACGAAGCAACATGCATGTCTAATACAGACGTCATTTCTTCAAATTATATATCAAGTAATGAAAGACAAAACAGTTTTGATACTTTTGTCTATGATATCTTTATCAAACTTGTAAGCATTTCCAAACGTTACCATTCACGTCTTCGGTCTTTTAATCTGGTGTATTGTTTAACAACAAAACAATTCAATATTTACAAAAGTTGAACAACGCTTGTCTGTGTTTTGCAGTGTGGCGAGACAAATCGATTGTACGCGCGAAATTGTGACAGTATCAGAAAAACTAGAGACAATGAAGTCTGCAGAAGTAAAGGTACGATTGAGATAGCGGAAGGCAAGGTTTGTAGGGTGAATAAAAGAAGGAGCAAGAAAATGTCGGCCTGGTCTCTTGTAAAAATTCAATCCAGGGAGGGTCTTAAGGGAAAATGGCTATGGGAATATGATGCACATTACCAGAGCAGAAAGAGAATGCTCGTCAGGCACAGAGATTCCACATAAAGATGTGTGGAAGCAGAAGAAGTGGTAGGTGATGACTTCTTACCAGGCGAAAGGAGCTTGCGAACATGTTGATCGCGACCACAGTCATTTCTATTCCAGTACAATGATAAATCCGTGTACACCCTTTCTCGACTATCGCTGTTTAATTTATCACACAATAGACATGACCAATCCTTCTCTCCGGAATTTTCGAAAACATCCATCCATTTGAAGTACTGACTGTAAGCGTGGTCATTTTTATCTAGATAGAGAAGATAATCGGCTAACGCTTTTATGGATTTGAATTTGCTTGCATCAATGTAGCTTCCTGGAATTGCAAGCATCGGGTTACTGTAATTCGCTCCACCAAGCACAATCGGTACAACGTTATTCTCGATAGCGTTTCTCCAGTATTTCTCTGTAACATAGTCTGTGCAAAACGAGTTCTCGAATGCAAGATAAAATTTGTACATCGTAATATTGTCCATGCACTCACTTTTCACACAATGCCGATCATTACAAGTCATATGTCTGCGAAAATTCGGAGAGCACCGCCCACATACATCAATTGGAAGGTGTTTCTCAAGCTCCATTACAAATTGGTCCCGTAATAATCCACAATGACTTGTAATCCATGCAATGAATTTGCTCTTTCCTAGCAAGTGTTTGTCAGTGATCTTTCTCTGTCTTGTTCTTGCAGAATAAACCAGATCTTGGTCACTTTTTGAAGAGTTCACTTTTGATTTCAGTAATGGTATCTTATTAAGTTTCTTGTATGAACCATAAGGTATGACAATATCACTATCACTCTTGTAAGTCATAGTCCAGTTGAATAATTTACCGAGCTTGTTCACATCTGGTGAATTCAATGGGTTTTCGTGTGAATAATAAACCCAATACTGGTGGCGCGGCCTAGCCATTCTAGACAACATTCTCAAATATTCTGAATCGAACATATCAGTCGCGTGAAATACAACAGCATCTGCATCGACAATTCTTAGACGATCATAAGTCACAAAACAGTTGGTCTTTTCACACTTCTCTGTTTGGCTGATATTACCAGCTTGCCTTGAATACCACTGCCTTGATCCAAACCTTTCGGTATAGAGCAAGATCACCTTGACACGATGTCTGTTACTCCCATGCAAATTAGAAAGCGTTCTTGACTTAACAATCATTCTGCCAATATTTGATTCATAAAAGTGGCGGTAAAACATCTTTGTAAGTACAGAAGATTGTTGAGAAACACCTACTACCTCAAGAGAGGACAAATGCTGATATAACATAAACATCACGGCAGTTAAGATGATCAACGTAAATACTACGAGACGATAACCCTTGGCCTTGGTCGGCATATTCTTGTTTCGTGCTTTGTCGCTACAAGAGTTTTGTTAATCTAGTTTATCTGTCCAAAACCAACAATTTGCTTCCGAGTCTAACTTGATTCTACTGGTAATTATTTGTAATGCTTAGCCATGCATGACAGAAGTTAAGTTTTAGCTAGATCTCATGTAAGTGAGAAGCGTCATTGTGAGACCGTCATAAACAACCTGCATAGCAACAAAATCGAATTCAAACTTGACGAGATTGGCCATTGAAGGTGACATTGTTTGACAAGACCACAGCTTACACCTGATAACCCCGTAGGTTTTTGTTTTGTTGTGGAGAACGATAGCTACTCCTTTTCTGCTGGTCACGCTATCCGTACATTATCAAACGAGAGTAAAACTTGCAAACTTTAAGGGACGATTCCGAAGACAACTTGATAGAAATATTTTGTCATTGTAAATTCTACGCACGAATACTTCGGATCTTTGCACACCAATGTAGTGCAGTTCAGATAGCAAAATTGGAGGGAAATGTGAGAGTTCGGCCTCAGGAAAAGGCCGACGGAAGTCGAGCAGTCAATGAGAAGCAAGATTGATTGTTTTAAGAACAAAGGGGTTGTTTAAAACAAAAGAATGAGTGGCATTTCCGGTCAACTGTGACGTTTTTATGATGCAATTACCATGACGTTGTCAGTAGTTAAGGGTATTGCAGTGAGAATAAAAGCCGCATATTGTTGCATGATGACTAAGTTTAAGGTAATAAAAGCTGCAGTGTTTAACATTAATTGCGTGCATCTTAATGTGATGCTTAAGACTAAAGAAAGTAAAGCTCGTACTGCTTTAAAGCCAATTGCCCGAATCTTTCTTCAAAAGGAGCTCTGCATTTTAGAGAGACAATAGGCGTGTACATGTTTTTCCAGTTGATGTTCTCTATTTGGGATGGTCTACAGCTTAAATAGAGCAAAGAAAACTTTCTCTTAAGCTGAGGAAAAAAATAAGAAAGCAAAAAATAGGAAAGGGAAAAAGGGAAAAGGAGATTGGAATGTCTGAGAGTCCAAATGGGTGAGGTTGATAGTGCTTGAAATCCAAGCAGCCTTAGTGTCCTAAAGCTTGAGAGCCATCGCTGTCGTGTCCTAATATCACGATAGGAGTCTGGGACTAGTCTATGTATATTTTGCAATAATGTAAAAGTATTTCCTCGTGATTTTTAAGATGTATTTCATCATTTGTAAATCAGTTGATTTTGGAGATTCTGAAACACAGACCTTCGTTTCTTGCTGCTTCTACTATACTATATTTGGCGACGAGGATGACCACGTAAAGTTCTACCTTTTCTGCAATTGCTGGTACAATGACTGTGAATTGTCCTGTACCTTATGATGGCCTTTTAGATGTCCACGTCTGGCTCAAGCATTTTGGGATTTACTTGCACCTTACTAACTGCCCAGAAGACAAAGGTGCTGATGCCTTACTTTCGTTTTTGACATTGGATATCTTTGATGCTGCTGCTCATACATTATCTGCGGAAGATCTTACCAGTTACAACCAGATCACTACGTTTTTGCATGAAGGTTATGGACAGATTGATCATTTTTCCTTATGTATGGATTTCTTGGAAGGTCACCAATCATCTTCTCACCCAGAGGATTATGCTCGGTTTCTTCTATCCAAGTTGTCTTCTGCTTTCTCCATTACCGATATTTCTACCTTTGTTGAAGAGCTGCTCTTGACAAAATTTATCCATGGTTTATCATTGGAATGTGCAAGGAAGGAACTTTTGATTCGCAAGCCAGCTACCTTAAATGATGCAGTGGCTATGGCTAATGCTTTGGGCTCTACTTCCCAAGACACCTGTCATGGCCATTGCTTCCAGACAGAAAATTGGCGCATCTTCCAAGGCCCAGACTTGTTTCTGATGCCATATCACCGGCATTTTGCAATGGTCTGCCACTCTAAAAGTACGTCCGACCAAGGCGCCACACCAAAACGTTCCCAGCACATGAGTATCAGCAACATTCACTTTCTGCCGACCATGCCGGTCAATTTGAAGTCAATGTAGCTGTTTGTGGCCAAGATATAGCTTTTATGTTGGATACTGTTGCTTCTGTGTCTCTTAAAAATTATAGCTTGTATTCCCAACATTTCTCCCATTTTCCCTTAGTTGCTGCCAGGGCCTCCCTTAGTGATTACTCTGGTAATCGTATTCATGTCTATGGGAAGGTCTCCTTACCAGTTGTTTACAATTCCCAACATTTTAACTCTTGTTTTCATGTCACTGATGGTACATCTTTGTTAGGACGTGATTTAATTCGTCAGCTACGTATCTCATTTAATTTTGTGGACATTGTCAATGTTGCACAACCCAGCCCTTT
>JANTCA010003810.1:0-10552 GCA_024741275.1 Chironex yamaguchii | reverse complement strand
GCACATGTTAACAGAGATACTAACAGGAGGGCAGTTTAACAGTTAACACAACATCACGTAACAACACGTTATAACACATAAAAAATTTTCCAACAAAATACCAAAATCAGGCAGTTTGCTAACAAAAATTAAGTGTATATGTATGTGTGTTTGGTGTTGGAATATAGGAATTGGCCTGAACTTTTCTTTGCAAAAGGCAGTGACAGCTTTCCATTTCAAATAGATATTCTACACACCTGGAAGGTTGCAGGTTTGTACTATCGTGTGCTTGTGCTTGTGCAGTTGCATGTTTGTTTTTAAAACCAGCTACTTATAGTGTCATATGTTGGCTCAGAAACTTTGACATAGAGGGAAGTAGTAAGGGGAAGAAGTGAAGTATGAAATGAATTTTGGGTTCAAATAATAATTTTCTATTCTTGATATGGATACATTTGAGAATTATTATGGATACAAAACCAATGATATAATTTGCTATTACTTTTACTCTAATTCTAATGTTTCCTATTGCTAGGATAACTTAGAAATAGAAGTTCATTTAAACTGATTGTTGTGCATGAAAAGGTTTTCTGGTGGTCAGATTTTGTAATTTGTTGTTAAAAATTCCTTGAATAAACTTGAAAAGTCTTCCAAAATGCAATGGTGCTGCCATATGTCATATTATGTCTATCAAAAGGATGATTGTTACCAATGCACAATGCAGTGATGTTTTGGACTGCTACATGTTGCAAAGTGACTAATTGTTAAGGAGTACCCAATCTATGAAAGTCTTTCACTGTTTGAGGAATAAATTTCAGGTAGTCGAATTGATGTTCTATAGTAAAATGTCTTAACTTTCTTTTTTAGAAGGAGTAGCACAGTGGTGCTCTTTGTTCTAGGTCATTCTTAAAGGGATTTTTAGATGCAGTCATACTTAGTTAGTTGTATGGTGTTAATCATTAAATATTGGGGAATGTTTACCTTGACGCCATCTGCATTATCAAGTACATAAATCATAACTTCTATCATTGATAGAAAACACTGGTATTATAGTTGAATATTTGTAGTACAACTCAGTTGCAGGGTAGGGAAACTTATTTTTAGCTATTGATCACGTGATGATTGAATCAAGGTCCACTTTGATCCAAACTTGCACGTATCTTGCATTAGACTGAGGCAAGACTGGAATTTGTGACTTCTAGATGCTTAACAAAATCCATTCTTTGTTTCTGTATCCTTATTGTTAATCACTTATTTGTAGATGTCAGAAAGTAGGCAACTTGACCTTTTATTACAAAGAGTAACACAATGCAATGATCTGTAAATACCAATGCTAAGAAGTGCACATCTTAGATAACACATAGCTAACTATAGCCAAGAACAAGTAACTATTTTCAAGCTCTAATTTCGTAGAAGATCTAATTTAGAAGTAAATGAAAACATGGTTATCATTTATCACTGCTGACATATTTGATTATGAAATGCCAAGTAAAGAATTGACACCATCTATTTGTAAGGTAATTTGTATGTTAGAAAGTATTCCAACAAGCGAGCGTATTACTTTGTAATGTCAAATTTACAATTTCCTTTTGGATTATTGTCATATTCTAGACCAATGCCAGGTGAATCCCGCACAAAGAAAGGAGTGTGGTTGGTTAACCATAGATGAGAAGCACTGTCTTAATCGCACAAATTGTTGTTGGAACACCACAAAGCATGAATCCAAGCCTCCCTGGTGCTTTTATAATTCAAGTAAGCTTATGTTGCTTTTTTTATTTGCATATTATCGGATGATAGCATATCAGAGGCAGTGGTAACAGCCTTGATAATTAAACAATGAAAATAAGAGTGCATATGTTTCAAGGGACTGAGGATATGATTCAACATGACACACAGTAAATTCTGGTACCTCTGTTAAGTCAGGTTAAGGTACCTGTTTAATTAGTCATCATTTATTGTCTTCTGTATGATTCCTGGTTTTCATTTAGTCTCGAAAAAGTGGAGATTTGCTGGAGAATTTGAAACAGTAAAGAGCGTTTCAAAACATATGTTTCAAGTAAATTAAAGGAAAAACATTCTTAGTGTTTGTGGGAGTCTAGTAAAACAAATCAAGATTATAATAGCTGAGAATTGGATAAACAGTTGACAGTAAGACCAATTTTCATTTTTGAGTATGATTAACTTCAAATTTTATTGTCATACGTTGTCGTTATTTCAACTAGACTTAACTTCTTATGTCTTGTCTCTTTTATTTTGACAGTCGTACACGGTAGTGTTAAGAACTTCTTAATGTGTGAGCACCATCCTGCTACAAATATTTCGTGTCCAAGCGGCTTGTACATCACTGTTGTAAATGCATTTTATGGCTATTATCCAAACTCACCGTGTCATGATAATTGTGACCCGAAACAACATCCAAGATGTGATGCCTGCTTCAACACACACAGTACTCAGATAGCATCACAACTTTGCAGTTGTAATAATAGCTGCATGATCAATCCAAAGGGGTCTCACTGGCTGTCAGGGACTGCATGTGATAACTTTAATAACCTTCTTTCTGTGGATTACATTTGTACAAAGGAAAGTAAGTAAAGGAATTCTTTGTCAGTACAAGTTCCATACGTTCTTTGCCATTGAATAGCCATTTTTGTCAAGTGTGTCTTGCATTCTCTTGTCTCATATGCAGAACATATAGAGTTTCCGAGAAAAGGTTTTCTAAACTCGTTCATTTTTTGTTGCTATAGTGTATGGCAATATCAATGTAGGCTTGCATAACGTGGGTGATTTTTCAAATAAGGGTGCCTCACCCACGTGAGCTAGTTACAAGCATGTCAATACCAGTGATCATAAATAACATCTTAGAAAGCTATTGTATCATTGATAAAGATTTCATTGCTTGTTTAAGTGGTTGAAGTCAGAGTCAAGAACATATCTTTGTTCTGTTTATTACACCAATGATACTTCTGTCTTTAGCTAGCACAAATGGCAATACGTTGATGCCTTTTAGTTATTGAATACGTGAATTAATGATTAATCCTGTTAATCAACACACACGATGTTCTTTGGCATTTGGGAAGTTTGTATCATCGTCAGGACATGTTAATCGATTGGCAGCTCATGATTTATACTCCTCGACCGTACGGATTGCACAAGTATTCCTCGTCAATTTATAGAGGTTATTATGACTGTTCCAACTTTAGAGTTCAAGAAAGAACAAAATCTGCTTAATATGGCAGGATAGGAGATTGTGCATCAAGAATCACATTCTTTCTATTGCTTAGCGTGGTTAAGAGAGTAACAACCCTTCTACTTAAGTAACAAGCAGGGATATCGTGTCATCCACAGTGGAGATATGCAACAAAGGTAGAAACCACCGTCCTTCAAGAATACACCAAAAAGCAAAAAATAAGCTTAATTATATTAAGTATATTATACTTCCCCAGTATACATAGTTAACCTGGTATTGTATATTGATACAAATTAATTAGTTACAAAAACAAAGTGTGATCCCTCGACCTGTTCATAAATACCTCATTGATGAAAGTATGTTTTATTGTTGACCTTTTATTTTGCTTTAATTACAATTTTTGAAACCATAGTGGTAGTTGTATTGATCGGAAGGTCACAAATTAACCTAATCAATAAAGCTTCATGGCTATAAAGAAATTTTAAGTGAATGGCGTTTTCTGGAAAGCAATTTCTGCTGGTGCTAAAGATTACTTGGTTTGTTTTAAATGGTTTTCATCGAATGTCTGCATGGGCTTCTTATCCGGGATTTGTCCACCAATACTGACAAATAAGTTTTCAAGGTCGTTATTGGCTATTGAAAACATTCCTATCCACCTGTATTCAGATCGTCTGCCCCAAAGTAAGTTTGATGGCAGTCATTCTTAAAAGTAGAAGGCAGATATTCATGTGTAATATTTGGATTCTCGCACGATAACGTATTATTACAGTTTATTGTGTGTTCGTATTCTTTTAGTCACGTGATTAGCTCTATGTATGTCTGGGATATGAATGCAAGTGCAAGAGTATCTTATCTTGTTCCTTTATACCCGTTTCACCTTGTCTACACCAGTTGTTTTAAATGGACGATTTTTCACCTAATACATATTAATGTAGTGGTAAGCTAAAAGATGTGGTTTGCTACCTTTGCCTTCTCTGCTGTTCTGCATGTATGGTTGACTGTTGAACCAAGAGCTGTGTTAATTGTAGACCTTGGATTTTTGTCTTGTTTCCTTTGCTCCTCTATACGTTTGAGACATTCTACTGTTAGGTAGGATTTGTTTTTGTTTTATTTGAGTTTCATTTTAGCAAATTATCCATAGGTACTGAGTATGCGTGGTTTGTAAAAGAGAGATGTTCCTTACTTCTGTCAAATCACCAAGTAAAAGTGTGCACTCAAAGGTGATAATCTAAAGGAACACCTGAAACGTAAAGAAGTTTATTGCTTTAGTTATGAAGCTGTCGAAATTACGCCCATTGTCGTAATATTCTACTCATGAGTAATGTACCTCATAGCATTTAAGCATTTTCAGCAATAATATTAAAACCTGAAATTAACAAAAACCAAACCCGAGACATACATGAAAACTAAAACTAATGATTGAAACATTTTAAACCTGCCCTCCTAAGAAGCGCAATAGTCATTTAATGACATATTTTGCGTTGGCTCAATGAACACCCTAATCTAGCTCGGACTTTGTTACAGCAGTGATTTTTAATTCGAGTCATTTTGTATTGGACTTTAGATGACTAGGTATGACGCACTGCATCTTTGCTTAATCAGACCACACTATTTAATAACATTAAGAATCCAACTTACATTTCATAACAGTGTTCTCCCTGGGAAACAATTTGTGCGTAGCAGCTGGAACAAAATTGAACTGGGGTCCAGGGGGCGTTCTGAGCTCACGCTATTTTTGACCTGAAAATGCCTTGGAATGGCTTTCTAAAAGATGCCGAGACGTGCGCTGTATTTTGAAGTGGGATAAGTGTCCAGTCTGATGTGGCTTTTTGTAAAGCACATTCGCTGGTTGTTTGATGTTTGTCATGCAGCTCTCGACGATGCCATTCAAAACTTGGTTCTGTTTGCGTAGCGGTGTGTTTGTGGGGCATAGCGGTAGGGGTGGAAGCGTAGCGGTATATGAGAGCAGCGTAGAGGGCCTCACGCAAAAACGCTCCAGGGAGAACACTGCACGCAGACACACAAACACAAAAAAGCACACACAAACACATGCAGGGAAGTACAAACTAATATACTGCAAAGCTTGTACCAATGTGACATCCTTTTTACGTCTTACAAATATTACATGTTGTTTGGAAATTTCAAATGCGAGGTAAAATATCTAAATAGCAAAGTGTAACATGGCAACACGTCTCTTGTAATTGATTTAATTCATTATTTCCATCACACTGTATATTCCATAATTCCTCAGCCATCAAACAACATGCTGCTTTTCAATTTGGTATAACTTTGACTTTATGAAAATTTCGATGGCTCAAATGACCTGCTTTTTAAAAAAGTGCATGGTACCTCAAAACGATTTCCAGGATTGTGACGAGACAAAATGTCTTAGATAACATGGTCATGCAGAAATATGAGTATATCTATTCAGAGCAGAATCATGCACCTTTACAAGTATATATAAGAGGACGAAAAAGTAATAAAACATAAAAATCCTTGGTCCATGTTACCTATGAACATCTTAAGTAATTCTTAACGAACTCACAAGTCTCACAATAGATGGATTACAAAAAGATGTAAGTCATAACTGATTCACTTGTTATAAATAACAATCCACAGCTGGATTGGTACACAATTCACTAAACAATATCATTGTATTTATAAACAGAACATATATTCCCGTTTCAAGTTTACGAATTTGGTTACTGCTTTAACTGAAGCTAAATTACAATCTGGGCTAAGAAATTTTTAGCAAAAATGGGTTAGGTCACAAAATTTACGATCAGATTTTAGGTCGCAAAGATAATGTTTTGTTTCTTTATTTTCTCTTTCTTTGTTTCCTTTCTTGTTTATGATTGGCTAGTTTTACTACATGTTTTGCATAAATAGGTTGCCATATACATATACTTTCCTTTCTGACGTTTCATACTCTGAGGAGTGTCACACGAAAAAAGCTTTTCAGTATGATTTTAGCGCAATGTCGCAAATTTTCAAGGCGATTTTCAAGTTTTCTACCACAAAAAGATTGTTCAAGAGCGGGATTACGACAGGTTTTTAAAAAACTTAACCAGTTACATCCAGCTCTCAAATTTACGGCTGAAAAAGGACAAAATAGTTTATTATCTTTTCTTGATGTTTTCGTGGAAAAAACTGACACTAATTTGTTAACAACAGTTTACCAAAAAGCTACTTTCACTGGTCAGTACATTTGTTGGGATTCTTTTTGTCCAAAAAGAGGAAAATCAACCTCATCAGAACACTTCCCCATAGAGCACTTTGTATCTGTTCAAAATCTAAATTAAATTCGGAACTAGGGAAAATGAAATCTATTCTCCTTGAAAATGGGTATCCAGAAAATGTTGTTTCTAAAATTGTTCAAGAAAAGATCACTGATTTTGCAACCAAAAAATCTTTTGGGCCTAAAAAATGTCCTGTATACCTAAAACTTCCTTGGCCAGGCAATGTTTCAATCCGCAAAGAAACACAGATTAAAAAAGCTGCAGTTATATGTTTCTCTGCTGTAAATCCAGGAATTGTTTTCACGGCCTGAAAGATCTTGCCATCCATTCACAAGGATTGTGTACCTACCACACAAAAAAGCTTAATAGTATGTGAATTTCTGTGCCGTTGTGAAGCTTGGAATGTAGATCGCACTTCTCAAAGATTAGGTGACAGGATCAAACATGTTCCAGCCACTGTACGCCAAGCATCAATTCCTACTAGAGAACAGCCATCTTGCAAAGTGAAAATGACTACCAAAACATGCGATTCTGCCATAGGCCAACATCTTCTAGAAAATTTAGAATGCACCAAAATGTATAAGGACGAGCTAGATCGTCCTTTCATCTTAGTGTATTTAAAACAAGAAACCAGAACTCTGAAGACAGAAAGAGTTTTTTCACTTGGAATCTTCCAATAATGTTTTGTTTGTTCATTTTCTCTTTAAATGTTTCCTTTCTTGTCTATGAGTGGCTAGTTTTGCTACATGTTTGGTATAAAAAGGTTGCCATATACATATATTTTCCTTCCTGACAATTCATACCCTGAAGACTGTACGACGAAAAAAAAAGCTTTTAAGTATGTTTCGAGCACAATTTTCAAGGCGATTTTCAAGTTCCACAAAAAGATTGTTGAAGAATTCGGTTAGTTTCATGAGCATTTTGGATCAAGCTTTGAAACATTATCAACCAAAATTCATTACAACAGTTTAAAGTAATAAAAAATCCTCTACTCCTAAACTGAATTTTATTACCTTTTTGACACTTTTTTTGTTGATAGGTGTGAATTAATGTCCTGGCCCCTGCTCTACCTGAGGCAATCTTAAGCCTTGAATAAATGAATAAATGATAACTGCACTCATACGTAAAACACACAAGATAATAGATAGCGTTATAATAATAATGATACATAACTGACCAATGAAACAATAGGGATGCTGATATTACAAATTTGGTGGCATTTTGTAAAGTACTCTACCTTCATACGGGAAAGATATCAAATTATATATCATATCATATCAAATATTTCAGATCATATAACACCATACCATGTTATAACACCACGTGTCACATCAGATCCTACCCAATACCTTCTTATCATAATATACTACAACTTGATACCAAAAGCAAAATAATATTGCTTCACCATGTGAGAAAACATAGGCAGAGCCTCTTCATGGCTGCTTGATGTAATTTAGTAAAACGATTTACCAAAGATTTAAAAGGTCTCATGACACTTTAAGAGTAGATCACATGTAACCATTTCTGTAAATATAAGTAGATAAGTAAGACCATTCAAGAGAGCAACATCAACATGATGTGAAATCTTGGCTGTGTGACATCGTGTACAAAATTTGAATATTGATTTAGCCTTGATGTTGAATCACTCTCCTTTTCTCTTTAAATAATGAGAAAACTTTCCAGGATTCCATCCAAATTCAAAAGTGGATTACCTGATGATCCTACTGGGCAAATCAGTTTTGGTGAAAGCAATAAGGAACATGCAATTCCACTGATTATTAAAGACTTAAACAGATGTTTCAACAATGAAACTATGATGTCATGGCTGCTCTGGCTACCTAAATACATTAAAAAACTATACTTACATCATAAAACCATATGACCTCTGGCTTTACAATTTAAAAGATTTTTTAAACATTAACAAAGTGTTGCTAAAATCAAATGTGAAGCCAGGTGCCGAGATATGTATGTACGTCAAAGTATCTTCAAATTTTCAATAAACCTGTGTGGTTTCTCATCTTTCTACAATAACAATATGTCTACAACACATCCATGTGAATATTAAAGATGTAAAAACAATGTATATGTAAAAAATATATGTTTAAAAAATGTTTGATTGTTAAAATTTGTTTTCTTGTGTGTTGTCTCGGCAGGCAGATTAATGCTTTGATGCAAAGTCCTCATCAGTAAAGAAGCAATAGGACAGAACCTGCACTGAGAATTACAAAAAATATAAAGTCAGCAAAGTATGTTAGCTGACACTTATTATATTTTAAGATCAGCCATTTTGAAACAAATTTTAGGTAGCATATATGTTCAGCTCAACAAGAACAAGAAAAGAGGTGAATTAGTTTTCCTTAAACTGCCGCGACATGGGATACAATTTTTAAGAACAATATACCTTATACTCTACTAAATTTTGGGAATTTGCTTCTAAAAAATGAAGTGTAAAGATTTAATAAGAATTTTACTTTCATGCAAAATAGATACAAGATTAAATTGCAAACTTTTGCTTCATGAGCATATTTTGAATTGGACAATTATTCCCAAGACAAATGATACTTTTTATGAACCTGACAGGTTTGCAATCATGTGGATTACAGATAAGCATTGTGGCTGGCCTTACCAAATGCCAACCTCAATTCACTCAACATAGACACACATTTTACATTGGAACAAATGTGTTATTCAGGCATACAATTTGGTGGAAAGCACTTTACATCCTTGGTATCGTGAGCCAAAATCTAATACTTGCTAAGGGTGAACAGTATCTACACTATTTCCTTCCAATAGCATTACTCTTAACTTTCCAAGTATGAAAGCAGCAAGTCCATTTCCATAACTTATTGCTAAAAATGCACCACTTGGATAGAAAAGTCATTTTTGGTAACATTCATTTTATAACCATTTTAGATATGCTAGACATTTGAAAGAGGGAACATAACATCTCTTTGTATCTGACTTATCATACAAACAGACGTATTTTTCTGCAAAGCTTCTATTCATCTTCCTCAATGTCACATTTAGTTGGTTTTCCCCATCACTGTTCTTTTGTGTTTTTCCATCTAAATTTCAATGTAAATTTCTTTCAGAAATTGATAGGGAGCAATGAAGTTGCTCTGGTTTCAAAATGTAGGAGGATATTCCATTGTTTAGAATGATTTGGAGCAAATTCCAATATTTTAGGTCTCAGACAACGTGTTGGTGTCAAGTACATTAGCGGCTTCCTTTATTCAGTGAGAATGTTAAAACACTTTGATATTATTCTCACTGATAATCGCATTACAATGGCACCAGTGAGAAAGATTTCAGGTATTCACAGCAGTAAGATAACAAAAATGCTTACTGAAAAGACAGTAAGAATAACATCTTGCTTGTGTGAACCAGGCTTTAAGGACTGTGTGTTTGTTTAAGATGTAACTATTAAAATTGTACTCCACTGATGGAAGAGATCAAACCGATACTAGAAAACTTGTAGTGGTTACAAAACGCTTATCCATGGAGAGCTATTCAGCCTGCAATGTCAAAGTCAACATCTTTAGGGCCAGTATTGAGCCAATCCTCTGCTACGGCTCAGAAACTGAGACCCTTTGCAAGGACTGCCTGCATGGCAATTATACCTACCTTCTAATGAGAGTACAAGATCTCAAGTGGAAAAGATATGCCCCTACACTACAGATCTATGATTCTTTTTCAAATACTACATAACAACCATACTTAAATAATATTGAATAGTTCTTGTGTTTGGATAGGGAGCAAATGCATGGGGTAGATTGACAGTTCTATCCATATAGCACAAGTCATTTGCGGTACTTATCAAATGTATGTAACCTTTTGGTTGTCTAGCATGTTCACCTGATTGCCTTCTGACAACATTTTTTTCATATGAATCACAATGGGATGTTTCAATAGCTTTTGATTGTGATGACCAGGGGCGGCGCTGAGGGGTATTCAAGGTATTCACTGAATACCTTTTTTTTCAAAGATGTCCTTATTTTTTTTAGCTACAAAATTTCTTTCCTGTAAGGAACTCTTGCACAAGACATGCATCTTCATTAAAGAACCCTTTCACAATGTCAGAAATGACATGCTTATGGTACTTCATTTCTTGAGGATGTTAATCCGTTCAGGAATTTTTATTCACTGGACT
>JANTCA010003809.1:0-10554 GCA_024741275.1 Chironex yamaguchii | reverse complement strand
CCTGTTGTTACTACTCTACACAATTTCCCGATCAATCCTTGCAATGGCAATATCTAGCACAGAACTGGAGGTTGCAAACCCTAATGATCCATAATCCATTTGTTTACTCCATCTCTTTTATCCAGGTCTGCCAGACTATGTAACTACTAGCTAGTATGACGTTATAGTAAATTATCATGGACTTGCAATTTCACTTTTCCATGAAAACTCTCTTTGTGTTGAAAAACTGGTCAGTTTGCCTTTTGATTGACTACAAAGCTTTCAATAAGAGTAAAAAACAAAGCTGTTACACCCTAAGGCATTGATTTGTCCTTTCGACAATAAAAAGTATAACTTGTGGTTATATTTCAACCGTCAAGTACTATTGTTATTACCTTATAAAACAGAGCGTTTCAAAACTTGTTATGATTGTGACAATTTTAAACTGTGACGCAAGAACATAAAAGACTTTGTCATGCTTGTTACAACGCTCTTACCCGACTCCGATTTGCCATTTGAAGTAATTTATTTCAAAGGTGTAAGTAAGTCTCAATTTCAACATGATTGTATCGATTTATTGCGAGTCAAAAATCGCAGCTTGGCCGTTTTCCTTATACGGGACTGTAACCATAACAAAAATTATCTTTTTGCTATACTTTTCTTACTCATTAATTACATGTGGGGTCTAAGTATCTGTAAGGAACTGGAAAAGACGCCAAAACCAGCAATCAAGGAGTGATGAAGTAATTCAACCGAGAAACTAATTATACATTTAGAGTTTAAAAAGGGACTAAATCATTTGTGCTATAAAATTCATCTTGGTACAGGTACTAACTTGGTTTTGTAAAAATACCTACATATGAAAATATTCTTATAATACTTTTGACAAGTTTATTCGACACTTTTTACGATTCACAGAGTTATCAATTACACAAACACCACCATCAGCTAAGGTTCTGACGTCAAACGTTCTCATAACAGTTTCAACACAGAAAATACAAAAGAAAGCAAAAATGTTAATTTGTTTTAACTTTTGTGACTTACTGATAAGTACTGAGTTTTATAAAACAAGTTTACTGCCGTCTATAAACAATAATAATAAATTCTAAAGAAAACAAAATATTTTTATGTATGGTAAATTTGAAGTGCAGCGACGTAAGCTGCATGCAGTTTTATTTTAACAGATTCCATTAAATAAAGTTCACTTCTACCGGCTCAACAAATTGGGATTTTCCTACTTTTTTGTCTCGTTGTACTATGTGTAATATATACAGTCTAATAATTTATCTTCTTCGTTCCTTTGTACTTGTAGCTTTTATCTTAGGTCTTTAAATGAAAGGAACCCTAGACGTATGTCCCGAAAAATAGTACAATGGTTATGTACCAACCAATCAAAATCGATAATAATAGTTTCTTATCAAACTGTTGTTTACGATCAGTCATTACTCTCGTCCTGGTTGTACGCATTTCAGTACATGCATTCCTTTTCTATTTGTATTTGAATCTAGCTTTGTTACAAAACAAACTATTAGTTCGAGAACAAAACTTTTTCGCGATGAAGTTTAAGCGTCCATTATCTCTAGAAATATAAAAACGATGATGATGGCATAGCATCCAAAACCAACATGTTGAAGTGTTTGGACATCATATAACACCAATTCATATAATATATATGTAGGTATAGGAGAATGATTTCCGAGTATCAAAGAATAGCATCGCAACAATTTTGTCCTTTTAACTCAATCACCTTGTGCTGCACACTTGAAAAATATTTCTGTGTAAAATAAATTTATTCATGGTCTGAAACTGAAGCACTTCCATCAATGTCATTTTGTTTTTATCTTAAATCACCTACTGGCGAAAGTATGGCCAAATGGAAGACAATAACTTTAAATATCATAACTGTATCTCCGTAACTTATTGCAGCGAATCTTTTATCATTACTGTGCAAGTTATAGTCATACAACATCAATTTGAGATTGCAGGAATTAAACATTCTTTTTAAAGTACTTAATTATCTCCAACCTGAACACAAATGTTTTGGAACTACAGGTGGTAAGGAGTCGGGAAATCTTTGATTGTAATGCTTTATCATTCTACTACACTATTAGATGTATGGTAAAATGGTGCCGTATTTATTATTATAGAACAAAGAAATGAAAAAAAACTTCATTTTGGCATCCTCCGTTGTTTATAACTCACTAGTGCCAGCCAATGAAGATCTTGACTACATAATTAAAACTTTAACACACTCCAAAGCGAGGCAACAAGAGACGTTGGACATCGCAGATAACCCTTATCTGTGCAAGCAGGCAAGCTGTGCACTGACAACCAAACTATATGTATGCTCGTATTCACAATGACAGATGCTTTTTATAGAAAAGTTATCGTTTCTGCTTAAATAACAAATAGTTAAAGAATTTTAGTGCAATGGCTTTCCTGCTTCATCATCATTTGACACTGATGGTCAGAAAGTTTCGACATTCCTTTCCCACTTTTTGGTCATGCATAGCTGTTCCCATGTCCCAGATATCAACTATTAAATCAGAAGAATGTATGAATGCATAACATTTTTCAGAAGACAACAAAATTGAGCTGAATGACTTTCAAAGCGCAAAAAGTAACCGAAAGTGTAAATATGAGTTTAAGAATATCTCTGCGTAAGCAACGTACGTTCTGAAATTCAGTACACGTCATTTTAGGTAAGAATGTCAGGTATACCTAATGTATGTATTTTGTATCCTTGAGGTTTCAAGACAGAAATTTTGGAGCTTGTACTTATTATTTCAAGTTAACTGAAAATCATAAAAAACGATTTTGAGAATGTCAAATTTTGCTCCTACTGTAACTTATACCTAAAAAGAACCCGTTATTTCTGTTCTTTGAGTTTCTTACTTTCTTTTCTTTGACATTCTATAATATATTTGCTTTTTTCTGTGACAAATGCGCTTTTGTTGCTGAAATTCTTGGACTGCAAATTTACCTATCCTATTCTTGTCTTTAGTTTATGCATAATTAGTTCTTGCGCAAAAACCAGGTCCTGAAATTTCGTTGCAAGATACCTGTCTGTTTTCTCTTTGTTCTTTATTACTTCTCTAATCAAGGTCAACATAGCGTTTTGACCTCAGTAGGGTTTATTGGATGCCTCAGTATCATGCCATTTTACGGTTGCTGCTACAAAGATGACCCCATCGAATTATATGTTAGCACAACAACCTAATTTCTTCAGATGAGATATACAGTTTTGACTCTAAATCGTAGCTACACAGGAGATGCCATAGGTTTAATGGGTTAAATCTCAGAAATGTCATGGTGCCAAATACGTAGGAAAGAGAGAACAGATGTTTCTCTGTTTCTCACAAACTTTGCCTTTGCAATTTTCAAGTGACGTGTAGTCAGTCCCTTGAGCTCTCCAATTTCTGCTCTTATACATGGGTCTTTAAATCTTGCAGATACGGTGACATTGGGTCAGCGGTTAGTTTCATGTTAATGCTGTGGCGTCGATTTTGGCGAACAATTTTGACAACGATTTATTGTAGTTATCAGAGAGAAAATGTATCACTTCCGAAAATGCCTGTGGCAAATTAGTAGTACAAGAGACTTACTAGTACATTAGTTGATAATATTTTCAACTTCAAGAGGGTATTTCAACCTAAAGTTTACATTTATCCAGAAATCCATTGTTATCTTTTTAAATGAAAGAGTTAAATGTTAAGAGAAATGATAAATCGATTCATTCTATGACATTGCTAAGGAAGTTTTCTTTTTCACATTTCCGTTGCTATTGTCTTTAGTTAAGCTTTGCAACCATGAAACACCATGGTACGGTTTGCTTAGTGTGACATAATAAAAGAGAAAAAAATTTCAGCAACAAAATTGATGGCATAAAATGAAAAATACCACCTTGAATTTTCAGTTACCATGGAGACCAAGTCAACTGAGTTTGCGTCACCTGTTTCCGAGCAGATGTTCGTCAGATAAGTTAGGTTTCACCTTTCACTTCAAGGCGCAAAGAAAATTTATACAACATAAGAATGCTAATCGTATACTTCCTTAAGCAGCATTAAGGTGCTGATAATTTCAACGTACAATCTGCACAAGGCTGAATAAAATAACATTGGGGAGACTTAAACCAGAATGTGTGGAATTTCCCAAGTAATGTCGACATATGAGGACAGCTGCTGATTTCTCTTAAACGGTAACTTTTATATGCGTCATTTTTTTTGGTTTAACTTAGGTGTTATTTTGACATTAAACTTGGCCTTAAAATATATCAAATATTTACTGTCTATAGCTTAAAGTAATAGATTTAGCACTATCAACCCTTATAAAATAACACCGTGATGCTTTAATACTATAAATTAAAAATTAGCCATCAATTAAAAACATCGCTAGACCGACGTTACTCAGTCAGCTTCTGCACAGAGTTACATGAATATCCTTATTATACACTTTATTGTCTAAGCTGAGGATAACAAATGAATTTATAAACAAATAGTTTTGTTCGGTTACAAGGTCTTTTTGAACATTTGTAGAAGTAATAAGGAATAGCTAATATGCACAAATATATTTGTTAAGATAGTAGTGACAGATTTCTGAAATAAAGAACAGAAAGCAAAATCTAATACAAGTTCTTGATACAATTGTGAAGGAATGAGATATAAATGCCAAATTGAATCATAGGTATTTTACCTGTGATTACAAGTCCTTAATACGGAATTCAAAATGAAATATTTAGTTTCGTTTGTCTGTAAATTCACTCAATAATGCAACAGTCAGTAGCAACACGTAATTATTAATAGCACCGAGTTGACGTTGGTACCTAGTTTCAATTCCATTAAGTTTGTTAAATAAGAGTAGCGAGTTTTCCTTTATATGCCTGTTCACGTTATTTAGACGAAGGAAGTAAAATAGTTTAGGTTCAAGAATTACCATTTTGCAATTGGACAGTTTTTGATAGTTTAAGGCCGCATCTTCAATTTTGCGACCGTGTTATTTGATTTGGAAAGTTGTCAATAGAACTGGAGTTCCTAAACGACCATAAATTTTCTTATAAAAATCATAAAGCGTAGAAAAATGTTTGTTATTGCGAAATGCTCTTGGAACATATTTTAGAATCGTAATTTTTCTCCATCGATGAAATATTAATCATTAAACCAGCTTAAAGAAATAATCTTTATACTTCCCAGTTATTAGACAGACGTCTAACGGCTTCCAAAATTAATTACCACAAGTGGTAACTAAAAGAGTGAACCATAGCCAATCAATGTATTGTCTCTGTGGTTACAATTAATGAAACAATGGATAAAGTACCGAACAATTTGCTGCAGCCTAGGCTCCTTGCGACAAGCAACATTTAAATTTTAATACTGTTCGCTCTTTGTTTGTTTGGGACATTTTGCAATTATTTTCATAGTTAAGTTGGGGAATTTGAAAGACACGCTCTGTCAAATTTCCAGACAAAGTCAAAAACAGTATCTGAAAAGAAGATTATTGCTCTGTGCTTTCAGTAATGAAATCACTTGGCTTTTGTGTTCTGTATTCAGCATTGATGTTTGCCTATGGTTTTAACAAAAACAAACTATTTTCCTTTCTCGACTGGATAGAAAAAACAATAGAAATCTGTTAGCAAAATTAAATATTTAAGATTAAGAATGTGAAACATGAGCAGAGTTTTGTATTCCCTTTATTCTGTAATCAACTGCGATGTATGAAGCCTTTAGGGTGCCATCTGTAATGCTGTTCTAGGTTCTGACATCTTTGCTTGCTACTGTTTCTTTGTTTTTGACAAACTTGATCGCGAACCAAAACTATTTACAGTGACGTCAAGTTCAAAAACTAAGCGCAATGTGTTTCCTTCCAATTGGCACTCTGTTCAATTTAAAGCTCTTCCATTTTAATCCATTTTTCTAAAGATAATCACTTGAATTTAATTTCAAATTACACTAAAGCACAACATTCTTTTACAGTAAAATACTGGAAAGTTTTAGTAATAAATTTAATAAACATATGGATACTTTAATATCACGTCAGCGTCCTACATTATGCTAGGATACATTGTTCATTTAAGTTGGGTGACCGAAGACGAAAACATTAATTACTTTTGCTTTGGCATTCAAGCAAGAAATATAGGCATCCGAAGATCGTAAATAGTTAAATAGTTGCTAAATCAATCACATTTTGAACTTTGTAACAACTCTTTAATCGTAATTCTTATTTCATCACGCGGTTACTGGAATCAGTAGATGCCACAAAAGGCATGAAAAAGGATTCCTTTTAAAGCGCAAGGTGATCAGGCAGCATCTGCATTACAAGTGAATCGGATCGTTCCTTACAGAAAACATTTGCGACCACGTATTAAAGAATCTAAATTACGTTCTGATGTTTTGGAAATGTCATGTCCAGTCTTCCCATCCTGCATCAAATGTATATGTAAATACATCTACCCATGACAAAGATCGTCACGTGAAAAAGGTAAACAAAAGGATACGAATGTATGCCCAAACCCAAGCACGGAAGCAAACCAGCCATTCCACAACAAACATAAGAAACAAGGGATAAATGTCCTTGGAGGAGTCTGATTGAGTCTGGTGAACTCCTTATGTATAGAAAACGATTTCATTCTGCGTAACGTAAGTGAATTTATCATAAATGAAGAGAAACGATATAAAAGTTAGATAGAGACAGATTACATCTTCTGATTTCTTATATATATTTCATACCCCACCCCCCTCCCTGTATACGTAAACTGATAAAATAGATTATGATGCAAATGATCGGTTTTTTTATTAATGTTTCTCATCCTCTCGCATCGTTTGTACATTGCTAAAAAGTCGTAAGTGCAAACATTTTCAGAAAGATATATTACATGCAATTAGATTGCCTCTTTTACAGCATTAAAAGGAAAGATTGTTTAATGGCTTACAAAAGGTGTTGTTAGAGTCCAAACGACAAAATATGGCACCATGCAAGAACAGAATGTACATGCTCGATTCTGGTACGTGATCACTATTACGACATTTTAGTCTCAAAAACACAGTTTCACAAGTTAAGATAAAGCGTTTTGCTTACCTTTTCAGTGATTTAGTTTCTCTGCAGCCAGTTGACGAAAGGACTACAGGTACTTGGCTATTGAAAGAAGAAGAGGAACCTCTAATGCACAAATTCTAAATGAAACTTTCTCGAAGACCGGACACTTGAATATTTGGAAAGAACTGTGTCCTTAGCATACTCTGAGGTTTTAAGAAAAGACACTTTCTGGATTAAGGAACATTGTGACATTAGAAGTCCCATATTGCATGCCTGATTAATTTACATTTGTATGTTGTCTCGTTATTGTAATTTCCTAAAGTTGGTATTTTAGACCAATATTTCAAACTAAATACGACAGTTGCAAAGGTTTAGTTAAAATCACCATCCATATGGAAATAACTTTTGCCTAAAGTACGCACTCCCCGTCGTTTGATTTATCAATAAATATTAAATGCAGAGTGCTTTTCTCGTCCATTTATTAATGAATGCTGGCATTAACAAGTTTGAACGACGTTTCGACGTCATCCTAACACCATTTTGAATCTTCCTCAAATAGCCCTATTGCTAAATTCCCTGTTGGTGATTCCGACTTCAAACGTCGTGCGCCCTTATTAGGAACAAACTGAAAGCTGCAATTGGCAACAACCAAGAGATTAATTTTAATTGTTTCAGTCTGAATCAAATTGATTGGAAACCAAAGCCTATTGAAAAATACTTAACCAAAATTAGCCGTGAATCCACACGCTAGACCAAGAAGACCATATCGAATAAGTCCACGCAATTGTATTATAAGGTACTGATTAGTAAAGCTCCAAAAAAGAACTGCACATCATCTGAGGAATATCAAATGTCAACAATTAAAACCATCATTTTTGGAAGCTGTGGACAATGTATAAGGACAATACATTTCGGATAATTAGCATAGCTAGATAGTCTCCTTTGATCTAAATGTATAGAGCCTTAATACATCAAAACAAGAGAGACAGGACTCTATAGGCAGAAAGAGTTGATTTTTCACTTCGATTTTTTCTCTTTATTGATTAATGTTTCGTATGAAAATGTTGCCATATATCCATGCTCTCCTTTCTGACGATTCATAACCTGACGAGTGACAGTTCTAAGTATGTTTTTTATTTGTTGAAATTTTTAAATTGAATCCAGATAGAATCTGTTGACTGACATTATTTTTTAAAGTCAACTTTGTCGCTACATAACAAACCCTAATCTTTGCTTCTGAAACAAGGCTACTTTGATTTACCAACCCCTGCTTACTAAAGTGGTAATTTTGTTTACATTGTTTTTTGAATTATGACAGAAACTTCTAACATCCTTTAATACCATTCTCCACTAATTAAATCAATTAAAGAATGCGCACAAGTGCAAAGAATGGTTTTAACAGCATAAAGGTCAAAAGCATGATCACAGATCTCTATAGATATTTGATTAGATATTAGAACGAGAGTCTACTTAGCTCTGTTAACGTGTTGGAACTGTTTGAAATGTATTAGATATATTGGATTCATTTAGATATCTCTCACGTTTGAATACATAAAGCAATATTTTTGCTTAAGTACATACTTAGATGCTCGATAATACATTCCAGAAACGAATATGTAAATGAATACCTAAGAAGGTATTTTACTCCTGTATCCCGGCTCTAACAATGGAAGAGAAATCTTTCCAATTTAGTACTGAAAATCATAAAACTCATTACATGATAGGTTACTGCATGGTCTTAAAGAAACGACCAAAGTAACATTTTTGTCAACGAGCTCACTGCTTGAAATGTGTGTTAGTTTTGACAAGAAAAGTACAAAAACCTCATCTGTAAAATAAATAATAGTATCAATTATCAAACAAGAAGCACTCCAAGAGCTCAACCCTCCGCTAAGCCAATATAAATATTCAAATGACCTGGAGAAATAAGTGTTTAGTTAACAGGGGTTATGTTCATAACTAATTTTCTACAAATAATTTATTTAATCTAAAAATTTAACATCAGCCGATGTCCCCGATTGTTGATATGCACAAGAATTACCAACAGCTGTATAACCCGATTGTGCCACAAAATAAGGCCTACCATACGTTTATACATATAGTTGCATACGTCCCTAACCAAAATTTACTAAATCCAATTCTGGCAAATATAGAGCTCAATACATTAACTGCAGAGTGTGATAAAGTATAAAATATAAGGAAAGAGGTATTGTTGCTACTACTTATTTTATGCTAACGCTAATGCAGTTGCCTGATGACTGCATTGATATAAAACTAGCAGTTGCGGCAATATCCTAGGTCTCTTTCTTTATTTTTATTTATGCGTACCTATGTTCTTTGTTCCATTTGGATGTAGCTTTCTTTATTTTGGGTGTCAGTTATATTAAAAATTATTTCACGCCGTGGATGTAAAATGAAATAGAATGAGATTTACTTTCAGGTCACTTATTCAGTCCTCCCCTTATACGATGTAACCTGAAAGTTTTAAAGTTTACTTACATTAAGTTTATGGCTTTACCAAACAATGCGTTCTTTGATTATGAAATGAAGATCTCGAATCATTACCAGCATCCACGTTCATTTTCTATGTTTCGGGAAGTATCAGACGTCCATACACCTCACTCTTGCTTGAAGATTATTAATATTGACGGCATTCAGTATGCCTTCTCTTGTATACCAGCTGCTGTAATACTTTATCGTAACACTGACTTAATATAGAAGAAAATAGTTCCACTGTTCGTGGCGTTTTTATTCAAACAAGTCTTGCAACAACAAAGGACAGTCAGTATTTCTCATTTTTGTCACAGTTGTAATCTATGGCTTTAATGAGGATTATGTCAAATACTCTGAATGTGCAACCTGCACTACTAGATTCTATCATCCTTGTAGCCCTCCATTTTGACTTTCTATGCTCATGCTAATAAAAATAGCTCATTAAGTTTATTTCCTTAGCAGACTGTGTGCAATTAATATGTGGTTAATTTGGAAAGGAAACGTAGCATTAAGATATGCTTTCTTTTTGTGCATTTTGCTAGATAATTTAAAGATCATTATCAGGACCTTTATGATCGATAGTACACCTTTCTTAATCATAACTTCCCTGATTCACAGATCAAACAAACTCGATTTTGTGTAATTTAAAACAAGGCGTTTATACTTTAGTCACAACTGTATAAACTGTCCAAGCATGAATGTATAAACGCAAGCAAAAAATCCTAACATTCTAATGAATTAATAAAAGGGTTTCCCAATCGCTTTAATAACATATTTACATCACATAATTGTAAAATATAGAATACACTCTAGACGTTATATCAAATAAGCAGATATCTTCATTATACCTATATATTGTAATATGCAAAGTGTACATCATGTATGTACGTTTATGTTATCAAAATTATCATTATTATTAGCTGTATCAAGATTGTTGTTGTTATCTAATGATGACAATGACTATGATGATGATGATGATGATGATTATTATTATTATTATTATTATTATTATTATTATTATTATTATTATTATTATTATTATTATTATTATTA